>VOPJ01013513.1:0-20830 GCA_014673585.1 Semibalanus balanoides
AATCTGCCCCGCAGACAATAGGGTTAACATAATAACATGGTTCCCCTAAGCAGACTTTTAACCCGGCATTTGACTAGAATCTCAGCTGAGCACCATTGAATGGGGGACGTTATACGCCCCCTTGTTATCTTCCGAACTAATGATCGCAGCGAGACGCGCAAAATGTCATTCGAAGCGCTCAATGAGACAAATCTAGAGCACACTTAAAATCCAAAATTGTGATCACATGTCAGGTCACGGTCAGGTCAAAGTCCAGAATCGAGGTGTTTGATTTTATGGGCAATATTTTCCATCAAAAGCCTTTGATTGTGTCCATGATCAACCGAAGTGTTCTCTAAGGTATGTCACACATCCCGCATGAGCTTAAGTGAGATTGTTGACAAAGGCCAAGGTCACGGTCAGGTTAAAAAGGTTATTAGGCACAAATTAACTACGAACGTCATGCAACACATGTTATATTGATTATTTTACGTGTATAATTCGATATTGATGGTCATTTTACCACCTGACTTCATGAACGTGTAGTTTGTATCATGTTAAGGTCAATGTCAGGTCGCGAGCCATCACAACTTACAATTGGTTCATATAAATGAAAAGATACTAGACTAAGTTTTGTCTAACTATTTGTCTTTATCTGGTCAATACAAGCAAAAAAACACACAATTTCACAATATGACGTCTTAATATGACGTCACCCGTACTTAACCCGCGCACTGCAGGGGGTTCGCGCCGAGCACGAACTGCAGGGGGGGTTGATTTCCGCCCCCCCCGTGAGATCTCGAGAACTACGGAACGTAGCGACAAGCGGAAAACGGCATTATTTAGCGCTAGACAAGATCTATCGAAAGTATTTCAGTCTTTCTTGAATCAGGTCATAATTGAGGTCACCAGTGGTCACCAAAGGTCAGATTTTCCGGTTTTAGGAGGTTTTAGACTTTCTTTTCCAAGAAAACTCCCCAATTATCTCGAAAACTATGATAAGCTAGGAGCAAACAACTAAAAAACAATGTAGAATTGGCTATTTAAATTTAAATCGCATGTATGACGTCAAAAATCATCTCAGATCAATAGTTTAGGCTTACAGAAGCCATGAAAGGTCAAAAAGGCTATTTGAAGCCAAAACAGTTTTTCGTGAATAACATTTCATGCTACAGGATAGAGAAAAGTAATTTTTTTACGCCATAGTGCTTGTCTTTTACCGAGCAACTTTGAAAACATATACACAATGACCTGTAAGATGGAAACTTCAAAATTTACCCTTTCCAGGGTACAGGTCATTTGGTGACCCATGTAGGCCATTATTGCATATGGGGCGACCGCGGCCAGACGAGACGAATACAGTGTGTCACTGCTAGTCTCTATCTCTCCCTTTATCAATAGTATTAGCAAATCATATGCTGATGACCTCAGATGACCTCAGATGACCTTGTAGAGTCATAGCAACAATAAGCACCTTGATCATCCAGAATGAGCTAAAATAACATGGATTCTGGAAAGAATTAGGCATGATCCATGGCCTATTTATCTAAAGAGGAAGCATTTGTTTATTTTCCCATTCACTTTATTAATGGGAGGCAGAAAAGTGACCTGACCTTTGGTCACCGATCGAAAAAAATCCAAGATAAACGGAATTGTAGGTACTGTATTCTGATGAAAATCCTGCAAGTTCAAACATTTTCGGAAAAAGAACTGTGGCTTTGGCACGAACACAAAACATTTTTTTTAAGGTAGGGTCACTTGAACATGGACTTGTTGACGCTGACCTGAGATGACCTTCAAGGGTTCAAAACTTTTCCAAAGTGTGGGTAATTGATGCCCCAACAGGTGTACGAAATTTGGCGGCGCTGCGCGGCGCCGGTTTTTCGCTACTCCTGAAAAACCTGAGGGGGGGGCGGAAATCAATCCCCCCCTGCAGTGCGCGGGTTAAGACGCCATAAGTTAGTCAAAATGGAGATATTCTAAAATTTAGTATGATAGTTGCCTTTATATGATTCGTTGACATATATTCCGGTTTTTTGAGTATCTTGGACAATTTTGATTGTACAGACATTTTCCCAAACAAAAAATATTTTGCGATTTTTTTAAGTAAGAACTGTAATTTTAAACATTTGAGATAACCATGTTGTAGCCCCTGCCAGGGGCGAATCCAGGGTAGGGCAACGGGGCTGGCAGCTCCCCTCAATGGAAGTTGGCGCCCCTGCGCCAAAGGCGCAGGGGCACTAGTTTTACGCCAAAGGCGCAATCTGGGCGACGCAGGCCCCCCAAACCATGCAGGGGGACCCTTAACCCATAAAGGGTGCCCCAAAACCCATGGAGGGTGCCCCAAACCCATGATGGCCGCCCCTAACTCTTGGAGGGAAACCCCAACTCCATGGAGACTCCATGTGCAGTACCTTCCCCTCTAAACCATGGAGGGCGCCCCAATTTCGGGAAGTGCACCCCGATGCCCAAAACTCATTCTGAACCTCAGAAATTCGGAAGGGCGCCCTCAAAACTCGGAAGCGCGCCCTCGAACGCTATTAGGAATGCACACCGAATCTGAGGAGGGCGCCAAAATCTGAGGAGGTTGCCCCAAAAAACATAGAGGGCGCCCCCAAAAAAAATATTGAGGGTGATTCAAATTCTGAGAGGGAGCCCCGATTCCCGAAAAGCACTCCAAACTTTGGAAGGGCGCCAAGAACCTCGGAAGTGCGCCCTCAAACACGATGAGGTGCGCCCCGAATCTAAGGAGGGCGCCCCCAATCTCATGGAGGGTGCCTTCAAAATCATGCATGGTGTCCTTAAATCATAGCATTGTTAATCAAGTTTGGTTGTGTTATTATAATGAGTTATTTTTGCGCGAAACTGCAATTTTCCCTGACAACCTTGCCGCACCTCATGACCAATGACCATGACCACTGGTTAATGCAGGGTGGCAAATTCCCCCTTCCTCAGGAACATGGGGAGGCATTTGATATCAGTAGATATGCCCCCGTGCGTTCCTGCGATGGCTGTTAGAACTATGAAGCGATATATAAACAGTCAACTCCTCATATTAAGTTATTGATGACCAAAACGCGTTTCGTAGAGTTACTTCATCAGTTGGTCATTCAAAAGGGACATGCAAAAATGGTCATCAATAAATTAATATGAGGAGTTGACTGTTTATATATATATATGTCAATATGAACGTTAATAAGAAGCGATAGTTAGCCCGCGCGCTGCTGGGAGGTGGTAAAACATCGGCACCTCCCGGATTTTCTCAATAACTTGAACAATGAACACTTTATGGTAAATATCCAAGAAAAATGTGCAGTACCTTCCTTACGCTGCATCAATTCTACTTCATACCAAATATCAATGAAATCGATATATTATGTTGGGAATAATTTCGTTTTATTGACGTCATTCCCTTTTTGGTGGAAAAACGATAAGTGTTTAACAAATTGTATAACAACGAGTTCTGATCTCTAACACTAACAACTGTCATGAGTAAGCATGATAAAACGAGCATACAAATAATTGCATTACAGTTTCATTGTTCCCCGGCTTCAGAATGTACGCACACTGTCAGGGATAATCTATTGACTGACTGGACAAGGCATTGTTTAACAAATGTAAAATGTAGGTACTCTATAGCTTTTATTGTCATGCGGAAATTATGCGATGAGATAATGCGATTAGATCAAATTATATATTAAGACATGATGCATAGCAATTTTAGCAATTGGGTACCTAACCCAATGAATTCCATCGTGTATTGGAGAAAGGCAACTGGCAAGTTTTGGATGTCCATTTATAGATGACATGCAGTAATCGAATGTCGGAAAATAGCTTCAACATTGCAGTGAGCTACATGCCTTAGCATTCTTCATTTGCCTTCTTTTGCGACATAAACTCATTCATATCCTTCCTTGCAAACGAAACTCAATGAAAATTTAACGGTCCTCTGGCCTGCTTATCAGGAATTTTCCTCATTGAACATCATATCGTCCCAGTGCGTTACACACAATGCAATGTGTCTCTGCGGCGGGTAGCGAGCCGAGGCGACCACAACATCAACATCAGTCAAGTGCACGGGCTGAGCTCGGGCGGCGGGTAGCGAGCCGAGGCGACCACAACATCAACATCAGTCCTGTGCACGTTCTGAGCTCGGGCGGCGGGTAGCGAGTCGAGTGGCCGGGTTCATGAAGGTCGACTTCGAACCGACCACGAAAGTCTCTACAGAGGTCAAGCTTCAGCAAACCAGGGAAGATGAACTGGATTAATGGTCGAGACGTGAAGCATATCTCTCATGATCCAGCCTGCAGCATTATAAGGTTCACGGCGTCCGAGGAACGTGCTGTTTACTTTCGAACAGCGCGGACGTGGCAGACCTTTTTAACGCCACTTATATATTAGCACTAGGCAAAGGTATCAATGGAGTATTATGCATTTGGCTGGACTAAATACTTTCAGATGAAACAAGCTAATCCCATCCCCATGGTGTTGCACATTGTGTCAGTCGCAGCAGATATGACACCCTAGCTGTGGGCTGTGACATCCATGACATGCATTTGATGATTTGATCTATGTCATTTAATCACTCATGACACACACTCATGTTATATGACATCCGAACGTGCTCGATAGGCATACATGACGACACATGTGTCTTCTACTTCTTATACAGGCCATCTTTTACCCGCAAGTGCGCGTAGAAGATGGCCGATCCACAGGTCACAATCGGTGGACTGTAGATATTGACCAGCCGTCAAACTTACAGGGTTTCTTCATTGCAGTTCTCGACGTCAGTCCAAGCAAATTAGATCTCCAGGAATAGGATTTAAGAAAATCCATAACATATCCCATCAGTTGCTAAAGAAGCTAAGAAATAATACAAGTGATAGTTATGAATATTTCACATTTAATAAAACAGAACAGAATGCTCAATGCAATCTTGGGCAAGTCATACGGAGTAAAACTTGCAACGAGCGAACGAGATAACACATTTTGCCTCTGATTGCCTGCACTGTAGTTCGTTCGTTCACTCGATCGTTGTATCGTTATCGAAACAGAAACTAAAACAAACAGTATATAAGGTAAAATTCAGCTTAAGGGCTTCATATATAAATTTTATCGCATGCAGCAATCAAACCAATAGCTTCCTAAAGGGATAGTGCCACCTCCAGAGGATTTCTAAAAAGCAACTTAAATAAATGGTGGGAAATGGGAATTAACAATCATGTATGCACTTGATCAAACTTGCTCCAAAGCAATGTATCGGCAAAGCATTTGCTATTTATTTCTGACTCCGAAACGTTGGTCCCAGCTGTAATTAGCACTAAATTCAAGATGGCTGTCGTTATCCTGTTTGGGCTGTTAAATTAACTGCAGCCACATTCAAATTTTAAAATTCACTGACGGAATGGTGATGTTAAGTTTGCAATATTCAAAATAAAATTATGTTTCGGAAAGAAGTGATTCAAAATTGTGACGAGGCGACTCTAATGTAATTCATGATCGCTATTCATTGAAGGTGCAAATGTATTTGTATATATAATAGGGATAGTTTCGGGAACCAGATTTTGAAGGTGAAATCGGACACGCTTAATCTACCGATGTACACCAAAAGCTATATATTGGCCAGCGAGGTGGCACTATCCCTTTAACGTAAGGCACATATTTTTTACATTCAAAAACAGTACTCACTCCCTTTACCAAAATGTTGTTCGGATGTTCCTACCTGCTGTTGTTATGGACATTTTGACAGAGCTGAGATAGAGAGACTCTTTATATGGTTAGTCCCCGTTCCGTGCTGACTGCCAACATCGGTCGGCCGGCCCTGCAGGAGCGCCACAAGGCTATCCGACATGTCACAGCGGTCTGGCCATTTGCCGGATGTGCAGACTTATTTATGTCATAAAAAAGACCCAACCATGCAGGTGGGTAGGTAGATTGTGTTACTTTAGGAGCGAGGCAGCAAAAACAATCCCCGCTTTACTATTGAAACAGCGGCATACATTTTGTATCGTTCGAGGCATGCAATGTGTTGGCTTCGCTGGCGTGCCAGTTTCCTTGCATCACATGTAAAACTTAGCCGGCCAGGCTACCAGCCAGGCTCTTCCTTTGCGGGAAGCAGTCATTGTTGAAGTAAAAACAGGAAGATAAAGTGCCAGAATGTGTCGTCTAATTTTCCTGGAAAATAGCGGAAGCGAGCATGTGGAAGACCGGTTTCTGATTATAATCATTTCATTTTTCACCTAAAAATGCAGGGCGCTGCGGTGCCGCCACTGCGTCGCATACGCAGGGCTTTCGGCCAGCATTGAATCGAACTCCATAACATTAGTCCAATACGTAATTGTCAAGCGATTGAATATGATTTATTTTTTACAACGCGCAAAGCATTGTCCTTTTCGCAATAAATGGCTAGCATGCATAAATTACATGTAGCAGCTGCACAAGATGTTTAACAAGATAAGACGTTTCCCGAAAAAATTCCACAGATAATGGTTAAAAACTCTCACTGCCTTGAACCCTCACAGATATTCACAAAAAAACAAAGCACAATTCTTAGCTAATTTGTAATTTTAGCAGCAAAAATAATAGAAGTAAGCGATATCTGCATGTTATAATTTGAGGACTGATTTTGAGACAACTACAGGAAACGCCAGAGTTACGAAGCAGTTGTGGGTATGTCTGATGATCTGAAACTATATACGAGCATAAACATGATTGTATTTCAAATTGGAATTCAGTGCTTCGCTTGACATTCTGTCGCATGCAGCTGACAAGCTGGCTTGAAAGTCCAACAGGAGCAGACCGGTTTTCATATTTCACGGAACAATAGCCCATCCTGTTCAACTGTCGGTAAAACGAGTCGGTCAGACCGGTTACTGGGTCACCGGTTACCATACCACCACACTTAATAGCCACCAGTAATGTCAACAAGCATATGCTACAAAGTGCACATAGTAACGCATCAACCCGACCGAGAAACAGTGGCATCTTATTCCCGTGACATCCCGTGACATTTCCGTGACATCCCATGAGACATTCCCGTGAACTCCCAGTGACAGAATCGTCCCGTAACATCCCGTGACATTTCGTGACATCCTGTGACAATACATGGATCATCACATGACATCCCATGGATCATCCCATCACACGGCATCATTATTCCTTCACAGATGATCCACCTCCCGAAGAAACGCCTGTCAGTTGCGCAAGCCACGTAATGACTGTATTGCGACCGATTCCAGCACTCACCACCCAGTCGCTGTCGAGCTGCTGCCATAACACCACACACCACACCTCTCGAGACAGTGCTATTGAAAGGAAACAGCTACTCGGCGGGACCCGGGACCGGTCCCGTCCTATCCTGTCCCTCAGATTTCTCAGATCCCTCAGATGCTGTCCTATAGTGCCGCTACTGGACACGCTTGAGAGCTTCATCGATGGCGTAGGAGGTTGGGACAACTGAGACGACCATCGCCGGCGGCGCACCGACTGTGCGGCTGCTCCCGAGGTCAGACGGGACCCTGGACCGAGACCGGGTCCCGCGTCTGGAGGACCGTGCCGGTCGATGGCGACCCGCAGGTGCTGGCAGCGGACAGGTGCCCGGTACAAGCGTACAACCTTCCCCGGCAATTGACACACCCCCGGCCGCCGGTCTCGGCCCCTTCGCTGCCTCTGCGTTACGGTTGACTGACGCCGCCGGAGAAAGTCGGCATAGGTAAGCGGGGTCGCTCTCGGGATGGGTGGTGGTGTGAACTGGTGGCATCGCGGTGACGACGGCAGTGGTGCTGCGGACGGGAGAGGAGCCGGACAGGGCAGGTCACACGCACACGCAGTTCACAGCCCACATCGACAGACACACAGCCAGGTGCAGCTCTGCTCAGCCGCCGTCACTGGACATGGCGATGCCGTCCAGCGCAGTCACCCTTCTTCTTCTGCTTACAGTGAGTGAAACGTGCACTACTGCCTACCGGCGACGTCAGGTCGTGTTCGAGATCCCTCGTTTAGTGTTGTTTTTGTGCGTTTAATTTTTTGATTTTTTCCCGAATGTTTTTCATCTTATCAGTTAGAAATTCGAATCGAAGAAACATGTTTCATTACCAGAACTGTTCCACGTCCGGTGACAGCTAATGTGTCGCATGGCGTTATTTACATTAGTGTAAACTTAATATATAAATAACTGACATTTCCAGAGTAATGCCTGTTCTGTGTCGCAGCTTTTCACTCCAGGCTACTGGCGGTGAAGAGGAACCAGGGGCTCAGATAACATGTTAACTGGACGGGGGAGGGGGGAATCGCCCCCTCCCACAGTGGTTGGAATTTCCCCCAGTGAAACTGAGTTAATTCGACTACCAGGAAGACTCCTTAAACGGCGAAGGACGAACGAGCCCGAATAAACCCGACAGCGAGGACATTAGTTACGGAATAGGGGTGTGCACCTGCGCACGTGCAGTGTGACCCAAAGTTTGACTTGCTCGACATTGCCAGTGTAGTGGTTTCAAACCATACACCGGATTTCAGCTTAATTGTTCCTAGAGGGACGTTTGCGTAATGCACAATTTGTTTTATGTTATTGTGGGTCTGGGTATGGTGATGGTGTGGGTGATGGTATGGGTAATCGTGTGGGGTGATGGTATGGGTGTTGGGGTGTGGGTGTGTTTGGGTGTGAGTACACCGGGCCGATCATTTATACGCGCATCTGTGTTTCTCTTATGTCAATGCGACTTATCATTGCTGAGATAGATCGCCAATTTCGGGTAGGGTTTAGAGTTCGGAGTTTACATGAGTCAATTTCGTACCTGCCCAACGGAGGTTCGTTTTGTGCAAGGCATGCTTTTCAATTGTTTTCATTACAGGCGCGGATCTAGGGGATGGGGCGCTAAGGCGTCCGGGCCGCGAACCGGGGTCGCTCTGAGCCGGGTCGTGAACCGGGTCGCTCTGAACCGGGTCGTGAACCGGGTCGCTCTGAACCGGGCCGCGAACCGGGTCGCTCTGAGCCGGGTCGTGAACCGGGGTCGCTCTGAGCCGGGCCGCGCCCGGAGGTCGAAACTTTTTGTATGTGGCGTCTCCCCTGACCAGAATCCTGAATCCGTGCCTGCACTATGTGTTTTTTGCCGTCACTATTGATTGCCGAACTAAAAATCGTTTGACTGTAAATATTGCTTATTCAGAAACAAATACGTTGTTGGCAGCCTTCTTTTAAACACTTGCATTATAAGTTTCATGTTTGTTAAGTAAAACACATCAAATTTTTTGGGTCGGTATTTGGATTGGATTTGATGACCCCTTGTTGGGTCACCACAAGACATTTTGGACCGATAAGACATACCTGTGTCACGTTGCATAGTTCTAAAAAACACTGGCCCCCAAATCCCTCCATTTAAACCAAGTGTCAATCCCAGCCCCAATCGCCCCAAACGCCCGAAATGCCCCAATTACCCGGTGAACAAAGTCCTTCGTGAAAATGACTATTAACAAGTCCTACAAAATGTTTAACTAATGTTTGGATTTATTATCTAAGGGACATGATGGCTCTAAATGAGCTCTTGGCCCACTGGCGCATCAAGAACGTCCAAAAACGTCGGTTTAAACTTGGGAGAACTGTCTCAAACTCGTCTGACTTTGTGTGCTCTGCAAACAAAGCCGTGTCGTGCCGGGCCGAGGGTGGGGCGTTTGAGGGGGAGGTTGGGTTGGGACGCCCCTATTTTTTTCTCGAGAATTGGTGGCGTGCAGCACGACCGCTTCTGGTACAGTGGTACACCTGTTTTGGCATGAATTGTACACTGTTGCACATTCCATTTTTTTTGTCTAGTGTCATCTCAGGTGAGGTCGCCAAGTCACGTCAAGTGTCCCACCTCCAAAGAAGTTAATTGTGGTCAGCCACAGCGTTTGACTGAGCGACGGGACAATTTCGACATGAATTTCCGACGAGCTATCTAACGGCATTGGTGGATTCTGCCCAATCCTCATTGGAGCCGAGTTCGGGGGCGTGGCGTCGGGAAGTAATGTCCAACTGATTTAGTTGTATTGGTAAAGCTATGACGCCGGTGGACCCCTTTGCTCCGTTCCTGCTCGATCCCCAGATCGTTTTCAAAAATCGACATCACAGCTATGGACCTTTGATGATGGGCGTGTTTAAATTTAACATTTTTATTTTGCATCATTATTGTATTATTCTACTATTTCATTTCTCTTTTACACTTATGTTTGTCATTAGCACACTTAAAATGCATCAGTACCTAGTACCTATGGAAACTTACGATTAACGAGGATCGTAGTTAACCCTATTCCTTGCGGGGGTAGATTCTGCCCCCCGGTAGTTTTTCGCTTGCCGTTTCTAAACCGTTAAATCTAAGCGTCTTGAAACTTGGTGTCTATTTTAACTTTGAATTACGCGTCTTGTAACACAAAATTGGAAAAAATTGGCTGAGGCGGTGCCAGGCCTATGTTTTGAGGAGGCAGTTGCGAATGCGGTTGTGCGGCGCATACTTCCTTCGTAGTTTGCGGTGCAATAAGTGGGTCAGGAACGATGCCACTGGAACATATATCAGACATACTTGAATTGTACATATTTTGTGGCCGAGGCACACTCAGGTACATACAATGGGAGGCAATGCCCACCGTCAAATTAGATCCATCTTCAAATTAGTAAGATGATAAAAGTTGTTACGCACATGGTGCCTTCATGATGTTTACCTGGATCAGTACTGCAAACTAATTTTCATTTTACAAATTACAGCAAAGAAAGACACACATCGTCGAAGTTCACATATCCTCCAAACAATCTTCAAACAATACGCAATATTTGTTATCAGAAAATAATCCATTTTTAAACATCCCCTGATTTCGTTATAACTTTTTGATTTTCAGCACTATTCCTTTCGGTATGTAAGATAAAGGCCAGTGGCACTGGAAGCTCAAAAACAATTTTGGCATTTTGTACGCCATCGGTCGACCACAATTGCGCAAATGAGACGCTTTTAAAAAACATTTCAAAATTTTGTCGTGTTTTTCCCCTGGCCCACATATTAAAAAAAAAAGATAGAGTGCCCAAAATAAATATATTGACGGCGCATCGACATGGCGGTTTTGTCCCATCGAATCCCAGGGAATAACAGACACGGGTAGAACGGGTAAGGAATGTAAGCGGCTCCAACTGAATTAGACAACAATACATTTGTTTTTTGAAAAATTTGGTCAATGATAATTAACAGTACTTGTTATTGTATCATTATACTTGCATTTCCCCATAGACTAATTTATTTATTGAATTCACGCTTCCAGCAATCTACTGAAAGCATAGGTCGAAATAGGTAGATTTTCGTATTTGGTAGCATATGGCAGCGGTATCACAACAACTAACGCGCTCATAACTAGCATTATAGGATGTACGGCTGCAGTCGCCACTTCATGCCACGCCCACAAGTCGGCATTGTTTGCCGCCTCGAATTTTTAACCCCAAAAAAAGCCGAGTTTCACCTCTTTGTGCCCAGAAATATCGAAAAAAATGGTAATAGAACGTTGTCGCCAAGCCTCATAGCAATAGTTCAGAAGTCGGAATGTAAATATGTCCATGGTTACACCAGACTCGTCTGAAAATCGTCGCTTATAAATGGGAACAACTATGGTCTAGTAAGTTTTTGGAAGCGCCCAACGCCCGCGGAGAGTGCTTGCAACTGTTACGGTTGGGGGCTGTCGAATCGCCGACGCGGTTCTCGAGATCTCTAGGGGAGGGGCAGAATCTGACCCCCGCAGGTTAACGTAATTTTAGCTGCCCGCAAGGAATAGGGTTAATGGTGGGGGCACGTACATAGCCCCCTGAGCAAACCAATTTACACCAGATAAAACCGATTTTGCTGACAACCCGATCCTCCCTCCTCTCTCCCCCGGTCAACAACATCTGGCTGAGGAGCGAAATATGATTCTTCCACTGACGCGCCCCCTGATAAAATCCTGATTACGTGCCTGTGCTTAACCATATGCCTTAGCAACATTTTTTTCTTTAATCGCTCTCCAGCAAGGGCGGCGCCAAAGGGGGACGGGGGGACGAGTCCCCTACTAATACTTTCGGATTTTAACATTACGCCTATGGACGTTGCGTGGAAAGAATTGTCTTCAAAATGCCTCCGTCCCCCCTTCTTTCGGAAGATGACGCCGCCCTTGCTCTCCAGTAAGAATTCATCAGCCGAGGCCCTGCAAAAGTTTATTACCTTTCACTAAGCGCCTTAGGACGACGTAGAACGTCGAAGTGATAGCTTATATATCTGGGCAGCATGTAAAAGGCGCACACATCCATAGCTCATTGTTCCCTGAGTCTGTCCTGCCCCTTTGTGTTGCCTTGACCAGTTTATCGATCGCATTTTCTGCTGTACATATAGCACCTCATAGTGCATTGCTTTTTAATTATTATCACTTGTGGAAAAAAGTTGTGCAAAATAATTGTTTTTGTAATAAGTACTGATTTCAATTGACTTTCACAAAACATCAAATTTAATGCATACTATTGGTTTGCATATCATTTGCTATGGTCTTTTTTATCTAACGGTTCGGCTTGTTCAAGGATCAACACCGTTTATAAGACAATGAACATTTCCGGGTGCAAAGAAGGCCAATGTCAGCTCGAGGCTTAATAAGGAAGCAGGAAATCACACATTCATTATCGGCAGCGTATATAGCTTCTGTCCCTCTGGTGCAATGGTTCTGATATTGCTCTATACGGAAACTTGGTAATTGCAAAGCCTGCCTGGCAGGATCAAGTGACGCAGTCTGAGTTTTCCTTCTGGCTCGTGCGGCGTGCCAATGATTTGACGTGGGGAGTCTGCTTTGCTTGTCAGATCTGGTTATCCTCAGTTCGGGGCAGTCTTATCGCGGTATGATACAATAGTGCATGAGGGCCGTATTTATTTTGTTTGTTTGTGTTTGTTTTATTAGAGATGAATCACCAACAGGTGTAAATACCCACTGACATGTGCAGTCATAAAGATGTAAAAACAATAAATAAACCATACACAGCACGTCACCTCAGGTAGGGAGCGTCACCACTTACTCTTCCACGTATGTACACTATGCGATTCACACTCTTTTGAACTTGGCGGCACTTGTTCAGGCCACACATCGATGTCACGATTTAGCGTCAAGAAAACATAGTGCAAGACCTTCGAAATGCGAAAGAAAATAACCCGTATGTTTCGACAGTGTTGTGACTCGGGCCCCATACGGAGTTATTAAACAAAATCCTGGTGCGAAGGCAGCCGGTTGGACAGCCGCGGAATGTAGCAACAGGAATGCGCGCGTCGATGACGTGACGGCTGAACATTACGATGAACATGATATCTGTGCTTTTCGTCGGGCCTGACTAGAGTGCCCACTGACTAACCAAAAAATCCATGAGCTCCTCGTACTGGAAGTTTGGGCCCTGTTACTCGGCATCGAGCAACACATACACATCAATAACTTATGCTGAACGCGCTCATCCGCTCATGTGCACCTCATGCGCTCCACCCCCACACGCTACAAAAACTCCAGAATAGACTGCTCACATTTTGGCACAGTATGTGAATCATTATGGATTTCTCTACTCTCCTTTTTTTGAATGATCGGCCATGCTTGCCAGTTTGCAATAGACCTCATCAATAGACCTAATGCCTGTTGGCCTTGCGCACTGTGGCGTTACATGGTCACCGAAAGTAACTTCTCGTCAAAGAAAGGACACCCAGATCTCGCCATTAACAGTCCTCTTTCGAGCTGACACCCACTATGGTAATGTGCCGGTGACTGGCGCACGTCTCAGCGTCAGGTCCAGCACCTTACATTTACGTCGGGGTCAATGTTAGGACACACACACCCCATGTTGTGGACCAGCGACCACCAGGGGAAATCACGATCTGCCTCTGCATAATCGAACATCTGAGTCGCTGTCGACTTTTACAATAACATCTTTGCATCGAGGAGAGGTGACGACAATCAGAGATCGCTAACATGACGCATTCACATTCATGAGTATCATTGATAAGCAGGCGAACAGAAGTGGCGACAACAGCCCGCCCTCCGGTGTCCCTGACGGAACATGCACCCCACTGCGGAGCACTTGCCTTCCACAAACGGACCCGCTGCTCTCTCCCAAACACATCACATTCACACCATATAGAGATGATATGTAAGAAATCAATAGGAGTGCTTCAAGCTTGTGAATGAAGCAGCTTGTGACATTAACGCTTTGAAAGGCCGAACTATAATCTGTGTAAAATCAGTCCGTCTGGGAACCAGCCAGAGATGTTTGCTCCAGGCAAGTGTGCATACTC
This sequence comes from Semibalanus balanoides, assembly GCA_014673585.1. NCBI lineage: Eukaryota > Metazoa > Arthropoda > Thecostraca > Balanomorpha > Balanidae > Semibalanus > Semibalanus balanoides. Next base: position 14,277 of record VOPJ01013513.1, read on the forward strand.
GTGCGATAGGTTGAGTAGCACACTGAGCGACCTGCATAAACCGTGTTGCCCTGTCCGATAGACTGGTTTTACTGCCGAAGACATGCGCGGTAAAAACAAATCGCTCCAACACCATTCTAAAAGAGGTAAAAAGAGACACAACGATAATTTTGATGGCAATTTCTTCGCACCCTTCTTAAAATATCGGTACATGTGGCACGCTTCCACCCGTGGGAACACACCCTGCTCTACCGACAGTTTGCCCACAGCTTTGACAGGCACAGCAAGCTCTAACCGCACACTCATAACTGATGAACACGCGCGCTAGATGTTTTCCCTGGTCACATGCCTTGTGCCGGTTGACACTGCTGAGTATCTCACGGACACGATTCCTCAGACACGTGGAACGAGCGAGCGGATCTAAAGTCATATGCAGGAGCTGGCGGGAGCACTGGCATGTCGGATCGGTAAACTTAGCGGAAAACGTAACGGTTTGAAGCAGGTCAGACTTATCACGATCTCAGTGATTTGCAATCTCCCATCTAACAGGTGCGACATTTCACTATTATTTTTCCAGCGGAATCGAGGGTCCTCCTGGTTGATTGTTTATGTTTTACACGAGGCGCGACGAAAGCGCCGAGTGATACAAATAAACAGGAGACCGAGAAATGTAAAAAAATAAATAGCGCCTCCCGAGTGTTCTATTTTATTTTATCATAAAGCCGGTGCACAATATCATGACCCGAAAGGTGGTGGTATAATTGGTAATATACAAACGTTCTCGGCAAAATTTCTTGGGCCAACAGCCGGCGTGGAAAACAGAGTGGTGTGATGCGAATAACCTGACTGGAATTAATGAAAAGCTTTGTCGACTTCAACTCCGAAAGCTCCTTCAATTTTATCGAAGTTAAGGCCTAAAAAAATCATTTCTGGTTAGGACTTGGTCATTAAGGGAAAACAAATTAACAAACATCGAATGACTTACGAGGCATAAAGTAAAAATCATACCATACTCGGCAGGCATAAATTTTCAAAACCTCTGTGCTTTCTTTCTTTTTTACCTCGGCCTTCAGCCTCGTTAAAAATCAAGAAAGCACCTCGGTCTTGATAATTTATTTACACCGGCCTCATGCAGTAATTTAACAATATATTACTATATGCCGTTTTTATAGATACAGATGAACATCCCAAATACTATGCTTTATTACATTTTCTGCAGGAATATATTTAGATGCAATATGGATGTAAACAGGCCTAATGAAAGCATTTATGAATTAATGAACATACGTCTGGCTAGTCTGGTATCGCTGAAATGCCATAGGGTCAAAAAGTGATACCACATTGCTTCCCATTGTAAATTTCAGTGAGCCGAAAGCTGATAACAGAAACACGTGCTAATGTTGGAAACATACCCCGGCATATGGTACCTGTACCTTATATGCAAACGAACTTCACTGTGTATGTCACTGCGCAGTTCAGTAACGAGTAAGCTAAATGAATGTTATGACTGATATCAAATTTAGAGAGACAAAATGACATCATCAATGTTGTTGATAAATAGCGAACAGTATAGATTGCGTCTAAATAGCAAATAACTTTATGTGAATGCATATTTTTTCAGATTTATTTTACGTTTTGTAATTCCATCGAAAAGTATGTGCTACCAATGACAAATGTCGAGTTTCCTTGGTGGGTTACTAACCATATGAACGGAAAAGAAGCCGATGTCAATTATCGAAAAAATTGTAATTTGCTGCATATCACGTGGCAATTTTGACATGCACGTCCTTTCTTGGCAACGTCCGAACGATCATTAGATAAGATTGTGTTCCAGATGAAGCTCGGGTCGAATGCGAACTTGTTTATGCAGTGGCCGAAACATTTACAATATTCCTTGGTCCTGCGGCATGTTTTTGAAGATGCAGACTTTTGGTTTCTGTGAGCTTATTTTTTCCTATTATTTTTTGGTGAAACAGATCAAAGTGACGGCGACGTCTCACGCGCATAATGTTCAAAACCATTAAGTTATGTGTCCATGTAAAATATGTAAAATAATGAAAGTGTCACTGCTAGCACCCAGTAACCGTAACCTGCAACGACTCTATGTGTCGCAAAACTTATGGCACAGACATAGGCAGGGTGATGTCATTTCCCCAAAATTCCTGACACCAAAACCAATCCAAATACGAAACAGGAGGCATTTTTTGGTTGACCAAATATTGACCGACTTTTGTTGAGGGCCAAAAATGTCCAAGATTTTGACCGATTTCAATAGTATACTTGTTTATTCCGCTGCAAAATATCATTTTTTAACATCATAATTCATACAGGCATCTGTACAGTTTCCAAAAGTATATAATCGTGAAAAAGGAAACTAAATCATTGGAAAAGCAAAATAGTGGATGCCCCGCTAGCAGACCAAAGACAATTAATATTAACTAAATGAATTTCGAACAAATGTGTTGCTGGATAGAAATAAGAATGCGAAAAAATGTGACAAAAAAGTGAATTGTTTAAGATTAAGCTGACCAAAAAGTGTCCAAAAATATATAATGCTTACTGACCGATTGCCAAATTGGTCACACAATTCATTTGGTAACCAAAATTTTGGTAACCGATTGACACCACTAATAGACAGTGGTACACATAAGCTACCTCGAATAATCCCGAGGGAGAGTCGACAACCAGTCCTTGAGCCAATGGCCAGACCTTACGGTATCGCCCTATTTTTATACTTCAAAAGCATGCCACACTGCACGCTATCGAATGCCTCCGAGTTATCGGTTGTTACCAGCATGCGTGACCATTTCCAGCATGGCAACTTTCATTTGGAGCACTTATGACAGAACCCATATTGCTGTGAGTACAATATGTGATTATCGTGCAGAACAAAGTCGTCACTTGGGCACTCTCAATACGTCCACATATCTAAACTGACAGTGACAACATAGAGATAGAGGATTGAGTTGGGATCTGAGCGATCACCCGATTGGAAATGATGCATTAAGTCGTCACATGCTCTTTACTTGAACGGATGCTAGCGAATTGTTTCTACGCTGAGCAAGAGTGGGAATAACAACTTTGAAGATATATTACTCTATTTATTCTAATGGAAGTGGAATGTGCCACCACTTCTTACTTTAAGATGGATTACGAGATAATGTGATCATTTAACTGCAGCTCGTATAAGCTATCGTATCCTTTAGCGGCGGGTACCATCTAAATAATTGTCTATTGACGTGTCTTGAGTTTCTGTGGCTGTTGAAAAATGAACTGAACGGCGTCATTCCTTTAGTGAGCCCATGGTATTGTTTTTGACGAAAGAGGAAAATGTATAGGAAAATATATCGTTTTAAAACCCGGGAATTAGACAGCCTTCTGCCTTATTATTGTGTTTTGATGAACAACCAGATATGTTATCCTTTTTAAGTACAATGCTTTCATAGCGGTACTCTGCAGTGTGGCTTATCGTTAATCTTTTTGTGGATACTCTTATATATATGAAGTTCCACATCATTGGCTAATTCTGCATGTCATCCTGTATGAACTGGTGGTTACTGTTAGTCATGGTCCATGGATAGCGGTTTTCGAGGAGCGTTGAAATCATAAGGTAGAAACAAGCAACTATTTTTTTAGCCATTTTCAAAATGAATCCCGAAGAAGTTTGCTCCAGATAAATAGCATTTATAGAAGACATGATACATTGCTAATGTATTTGATGAACGAAAAAAGCTAATTTACTTAACCCAGTCCATATTTATCGACGTCTTCCTACTTGTACTATTGGTTCCAAAATAAGCGTCCCGCTGTAAGGCATGCATGGCATGGACACAGCAGACGGAGCGAGTTATTGCATTTGTGTCCGGCAAAGGATGAACATTGTTGTTTGGTGCAATAGTAAAGGACAACTTACTTGCACCTTTCTGTGACTTTTAGTTATTTTTCGTTCTGATTCTGACAAGATCGTTGCGGACAGCGGATATAATTTGAAGTCAAAGCACGTGCTTATTCCAGCCGGCATTTATTTTTGTTTATTCATGGATGGTTAAAGTTTCTTTAGTTGTGTTAAATATTTCCACGTTGCCTATACCATGTGTTAGCTTACGACAAAATTATCAGTGTGTACCTTTGCATAATCAGTGCAGTGAAGCGGGAGTTATACATGAAACCCATGACCGCTCGCAAGCAAGCAAGCAAGATGAAAACGGATCTCGGCCCATCTGTAAGACTACGTTTGTTCGAATGCTTCACGTTTTCACTGAGTTCACTCACTCCGTCTGAAATAAATATATCTAACAATGAATAATTTCCGTTTCCTTTTCATTGTCTCATGGTTATCAGGTGTCACGTGGGTGTAGCCAGTAGCCACCCGTTTATCTCACCGATCTGTATAGTGGCTATCCCTCTGACGTATGTTGATGTGCCGTTCAACGACCCACAGTATCACTTTTCCGCGCTGGCACATGTTTGTCTGCCATCACTCTCGCCGATCACGATCCGATCAACAGCGGCAGCCAGTGGCTGTTGCGTCACAGTCACAGGGGTAACAGGAACAGACGTGCTATGACTGCAATACTTCCGATAACCGGCATGGAACGGTGGCTTGGGGCTAATGAAAGTCACCGGAGCATGCCAGCTTAGGATGCTATCAGGGATGCATCCAGCCGCCGGGCGTACCTATACCTGCCGGCCTTAGAGGGTGAAACGAACGGCGACCCACTCGTTATTAAAGCGAGCACACGTGAAAGCAGGGGGATAAATGAATGACTGATGCAGATCGCAAGATAAGTAGCGAAACTCATCTCCACTGCCCCTTGCTGTTGCTGCGCTGCGGACAGTGTGCCAAGATGGGATGATTAAACTAGAGCGTATAGATGTTTCGGAGGAGTTAATATGATCTGCTGTAGTTGTGGTGCTCCTGTGAGGGGTCCCTCATTTATAAAATATGAAATAAAAGAGCGCATGGCTTAATATTCGCTGTTATTTTTCGCTCACACTAGCAGTTCATTGTAAAAAACGGTATGCCTAACCGTAAAATATAAATAACCGTCGCTAACAATAATCATATGCCATATTAGGCATATGCCCAGAAAACAACAGTTACGTTTAGATTCGGGACTTTCGAACCCCATTGTCTGGGCAATGAAACGGATACAAATGATTCACACAATGTTTTGTTAAACATGAAATGCTGTCTGGCACACGAAAGGTCATGCTAAGGTCTATAAAATACCTTTGGCATTAGCATGATGTTATATTTTGGCGACTTTCTTGTTCTTGTAGTGTGCAGTGTGCACAACATAATATAGAGGTGCCAAGCTACCAGCGACCCGTTATCCATTGTCTGGATATAATGGTGGCTTCATATCCGTTGAATTTGTTTGGTAAACAGCCAGCTGTTTACCAAACAAATAAACAGCAAAACATAAATTGTCGGAAAACTATTAGTCAGTTGCCTTTCAAATTTGACCCCTGACATGCAAACGGAAAGTCATCAGTTTCGTTCTTATTTCATCATTTCTTATTCAGAATATTTTTTATTTTATTTGTGATCTTCAAATTATGGACAATCTTCCCAAGGCCCCTTGTTATTGCAAATCCGACAGATCAAACAGAACTGATGCAAATATCTTTAGCGCCCGAAGACCTCGTCTCAGCACTTTATCCAGAATAATAGAAAATCGCCATATCCCTCCTTGCCATTCATCCTCGTTAAAAATATTATATTACCATATGCCGGGGATATCAAAATACATTGGCCGGAGAGGTGTGGTACAACTTGGTAAAACGAAAAAGCCCTAGGGCAAATTTGTTGTACCAGAGCGCGTGCAAACAGTGTGTGTGATAAAATTCTGACTGGAATTTTGCAATTTTTGTCGACTTCGCTTCCATGGCTGAAATACGGATGATATAAAATACCGCTAAATGTATTATCGATATATGATCATTAAGGTAAAAACAATGTCATGCATAATTCATATATTATTGCCTGCAGCACTTTCAAATACAAATGTCGTGAAGGGAATGTGTTTAGGTCATTGAACGTTTGATGTGCACTGTGCAGTGTGCTCTTAGTTGTGGTTGATTATGGACACATTCTGGCATCCACTGATGTTGAGGATGACTGTAGCTGCTGATGCCAAATATGTGGATGTTCCTGCAGTTGTTGTAGGTCCAGTTTCCTCCAAGGCTTTTGAGTAGTTGGATCCAGAGGCCACGCACGATGCCATTGCTTTTTGAATTTTCACATCAGCGCCGCGTAAGTTTTTCGAAGACTCGTTCACCGATTTGTGGCCAGTGAGCTGTGCCACATATTCCCTGGGGCAGCCAGAGTCCAGGGCTCGTTTGACGCAGTTTTTTTTTTCAAACAGAGAGATTAGTTTTGCGACCAACGATGCCAGCGGCGTTGCAGGCGGTCTTCATGTACTGGCCGATCGTATTTTTTCCGAGAGGCGCACTCATGTACCACTTTCCATCCTTCTTTCTCTGGTGGTTGACAGCAAGATAGAATGGGCTCTCCGGCTTCTTCATGTCTTCAGGCCGATGCATGGCAAACTCTTTATACGCCGCCACTG
>VOPJ01013514.1:0-21292 GCA_014673585.1 Semibalanus balanoides
CTGAGGTCGGATCATTGACGGCGTACTCGAACTTGTACGGCTTGGGTGCGCTGTCGTATACCTGGTGTGACGGTTTGTAGTTGGGTCCAGGGTTGGCCTTCGGGGCGCTGTAGGACGGTCTGGGACGGTGATGGGAGGCAGTGGACACGCTGTTGATTCCTGTGCCGTAGCTGGGGTGGTCATCGGCAGCTACCACCGACAGAAGGGCGGCCAAGATATACACCTGAAATGGAATCCAGAAAACAATAAAATTGTGCTTTTATTTGAGAAAGCTGTCTGCAAAATGTAAAAAAAGACATTTGTGAGTTGTTCTTTACAAGTATGGGGGTAATGATGGCAGCAGTTCAATTATATTTTACAGATGACTAATATGGAGAACATGATGACAGTAATTCAATTATGTTTTACACATTATGATGATGATGACAGCAGTTATTATCACCATTACCTTCATATTTGTCATGTGTGCATTATAATTGATTTACTGTCATCATTATCTCCACGTAGGTGTATTGGCATGCTGAGGGGAAAGCTCACCTTTAATGGGGTTTTAACTGAGATAGCAGATTTGTAGAGCAGATTGAAAAATGGATAGCGATGAAAGAATTACCTCGCTAACCTAAGTAATTTTAACACAGGACAAGTGGGCCTCCTTCAGAAGAAGAAGCTTTGGGGCGGTTTTGGGGCACGAAAGACTGCCCTGTGACCCGAAACCGCCCTGAAACGTCTTATAAAAGGGGACCACTAGACCTGCGTCGAAGTTACTTAGAGTTACTTAGCGTTAGTTAGAAGTTACTCGAAGTTACTTCTACCGGGGAAGTCTCGGGGAAATGCAACTTTGTCTTCTAAAAGGGGCCCACTTGTCCTGTGTCGAAACTGCTTAACGTAGCGAGGTAATTCTTCACCTTCAGCCACAACCCATTTTTATATCTGCTCTACAAATCTGCTATCTTAGTTTAAAAAACATGTTAAAGGTGAACTTATAATAATTCTGAAAAAAGTTAAAAAACACTTAAGATGACGGAGAATGTTAAACCTCACCTTCATGTTGCTGGCTCTGCAGTCCAGGAGTGAATGTTGCCCCACTCATGCTACTCCAGCCTTATATACAGTCCCACCCAGACGTCAGCCTATACATAGTATGAAGTCGGTGACGGTGACAGTACCGGACGACAAGTGGTTTGTCATGCACGGCAGCTTTATTGTCACAACGGTGTTCATGTGCACGAGCTTATCAAGTTCGGGATCTCGAAGCGAGGTCATGGCTGCCGTACTGAAAATGATAGACATGATTTTTGTTTTACCATATCCGAGATATCCCTTTAACGTTAGCACGTGAGGGTGGTATAACATTTCAGCTCAATGTTATTTAATCTGGGGAAAGATTTCTGCCCCGGGCCGAAATATTTTCCCAATACTCGTGCCAATAGTAGGTTTAAAGAGTGAAAGAAATCCTAAAGAGTGAAAGCAAAGAGTAAAAAAAGAGAGTGAAAAATAACAAGAGTGAAAAACTAAAGTGATATATCAAGAGAAAAATAACAATACTGAGAAAAACAAGAGTGTGTGAAACAAGAATAAAATACAAAAAATAAAAATAAAGAGTGAAACAGCGGTATATAGTAAATTGTATACCACACATGGGGCCCGAATATTTTTTGTTTGTCGACCTCGGTCCGTACTTTAATTTTCCACCCGCGACCTTCGGTCTCAAGCGGAATGTTCAGCGCGGATCTCGATCCCAAAGAATTATTTGTCCGGCCCCATGTGGAATTATATAATACCACACGGGGCCGGGAAAATAATTATTTGTGACCGAGGGCCAAGCTGAATATTCCGCCCGAGACCGAAGGTCGAGCGCCAAAAATTAAATGCTCAGACCCAGGACCAAGGTCCCAAAGAATTATTCCGGCCCAAGTGTGGTGCATTAAATTTGCCGTATGCCGATGAGCAGGACTTTTTCACTCCTTATACTATTTCTACGAGATTTAAGAAAACATTTCGGCCCGGGGCAAAAAATGTTTCCCCACATAAAATACTATCGAGCTGAAATGTTGGTTACCCTCACGTGCTAACGTTAAAGGGATATCTCGGCAAATGGTTACCTATATATATTCTCAAATAACAAAAGAGAAACAAAACTTCTTTTATCTAGCAAGAAAAACCACGAAATATTTGCATCGTCTTGACCGCTTATTTCATAGTTCATACTGGCGCCGTAAGACACATTCATTTAAAACTATTCAAGTAGTTTCTGCTATCTATACCAAAGACACTACCACAACTGAGTTACAACTCATATAATAATTGTTCATTCTTCCTGAGTGTGCACGCTAAAAAAACGGTATGCAAGCAGGACAGTCAAACGCATTTCAGTTTAATTCCACCTGCCCCGCTCACATCGTTAGTCGACCAAACACGGTCTATAGTCATCTGTGATCTCTAGTTGTGCTGACTGCACGCATGGAGGACCGGCTGATACGTGAGATAGTATTCAAGTGGCGCAAAAGTCACGTAGACCAGCCGCTTATCAGAGACTTCACATGTATTGTGGCCGGATGGTCAGATATATCGTGGCCTCCGATGTAGCTGGACCGTGTCAGCTGATACTCCATTTACGCTGCATGTTCACGACTCACGAGTGTGAAACGCAACGCTGCGTTTCAGCTCAATGTTATTTGATCTAGGAAAACATTTTTGCCCCGGGACGAAATGTTTTTCCAAATCTCGTGGAAATCATATAAAGAGTGGGGAAAAAACTCCTGCTCAGTGGCATATCGTAAATTTCATACCACACTTGGTCCGGAATTATTATTTGGGACCTCGATACGAGCATTAAACTTTCCGCCCTTGACCTTCGGTCTCGGGCGGGATATCCAGCTCGGACCTCGGTCCCAAAGAATTATTTTCCCGGCCCCGTTTGATATTATATACTATCACACGGGGCCGGGAAAATATTATTTAGGGCCGAGTTTCGCGCTGAATATTCCGCGGCCGATACGGAAGGTCGAGAGAAGGTCTGATACGGAAGGTCGAAGGTGGAAAATTAAAGTATGGACCGAGGTCCCAAAAAATTTCCCGGCCCAAGTGTGGCATGAATTTACCATTTGCCACTTTTTCACTCTTTGTTCTCACTCTTGGTATTTTGCTCTTGTTTCTCACACTCCTGTTTTTCTCACTCTTGTTACTCTTGATATCTCACTTTTGTTTTTCACTCTTGTTATTTTTCATTCTTTTTATTTTCACTCTTTGCTTTCATTTTTCAGGATTTTTTCACTCTTTACGCTATTTGCACGAAATTTGGAAACACATTTCGTTCCGGGAAGAAATGATTTCCCAGATCAAATAACATTGAGCTGAAATGGTTATTCCACCCTCACTCACGTGCTAACGTTAACCCGCGCGTTACTGGGGTATATTCTGTAACGCGAGTTACTGGGGGGGCTATGTATAGCCCCCCCTCTGATCTCCGAAACTACTGGACCGATCTTAAAAATTCGAACGGCATTCGATAGCCCTTATCCAATTGCGAAGGAAAACCAATATTTTATTCCCAGGGTCACCTGATACGCACAGGTCACGCAATGAAAAAAGTTGACCGTGCCTCAAAGTCCGTGGTCGGCATTGTCGCGCAAAAATGCGATATTTAACGCCATAATAAGTTGGTAAATCGTATGATTCATGGCATTGCACATCTAATAACCCTGAGCCTATTTCTGACTTGTGTCAGGTCAAGGTCATCCGAGTCAAAAGGTCAACTGAAGATACGTCATTAGGAGTGTAACACATGTTTATGGGTTCGTTTATCGATTAGAACGCGAAAAATGACCTTAAAACATGATTTTTTTTCAATGCAAATCGAAGAAAAAAAATGCACTTTTTGCTTATTGTTATACAGTAAAGGTGGTCTAATTTTGTCTTTGAAAGACTGTCACTCAGTCATTTTTGGAAGATATTGACTTGCTACACACATTCATTGGGATCAACTCAACTACATATATTCCGTTTTTCTGAAAATTCAAACTTTTTTTTGAAACTTTAAAAAAAAATGTCTTTGGATTTCTCAAAAATTTTAATTTAAATTTTTACAAAAATCAGAGATAGCAGTCTGATAGCCCAACCTATTACCTATCTTGTGGTGTATAACAATTAAGTTTATCTTAAAAACTGTACATTTGGCAGCGTTTCCCGCAAACCCTCATTTTTCAACAAAAAACGCAGAACATGACGTCTTTCTGACGTCATTTCCGGTTGACCTATAAAAGCCTCATCTTTTTCCATCGGGCAGAATGTGTCAAATTGATGCAGGACAAGGTACTGAAAGTTTGGTTACGATACCTACGTTGGTTTAGGAGATATTGCAGAATAACGGGAGGGGGCTAAATAAATAGCCCCCCCCCCCCAGTAACTCGCGGGTTAAAGAGATATCTCGGCATATGGTAAAACAAAAATATGTCTACCATTTTCAGTACGGCAGCCATAACCTCGCTTCGAGATTCCGACCTTGATAAGCTCGTGCACATGAAAACCGTTGTGACAATAAAACAATAGTCTGCCGTGCAGGACAAGCCACAGTGTTCAGTACTGTTACCGACTGCTATGTATAGACTGACGTCTGGCGGGACTGATATATATAAAGCTGGAGAAACATGAGTGGGGCGGCATTCACTCCCAGACTGCAGAGCCAGCAACATGAAGGTGAGGTTAAAAAGTCTCCGTCATTTGAAGTTTGTTTTCGTACGTTTTTTTCTTCTTCTTATACTACATTAAAGGATTCACCTTTATCTGGGGTTTTGAACCAATATAGCAGATTTTTGGAGCAGATCAAAAATGGCTTGTGTCTGAAGAATTGCCTCACTTATACGTTAATAAGTTTCGACACAGGACTAGTTGGCCCCCTTTTAGAAGCCAAAATTTCATTTCCCTGAACTTTGGCGGTAGTACACCTTTTTGCACTCGCATTTGACCGTTCAGCATAACTGTTTGAACGCTAATTTAACAATCATCATTTAAAAAAAAAACGGCTGCTGGCGCCCGATTTTAACAGATGAGCAAAACTATTTGAACACTTGTCACTAGATTGCTCATTCTGCAAGACTGTTTGATAATTCAACAGGATTTCGACTATAGTAAAAAAATAGCGTCACTTCGCTACTATACGTGCATAGCTTTTGTACGTTGACGGAAATAGATAATCGATCACAATTTCTGCTCGTCGGTCTGCATAAATTTTACTACGATTAATTTCGCCCAATGCCGATCTGTTTTGGAGATTATTGAAAGTTTTGCTCAATGATGAGTTGTAATAGAATGCCGACTTATAGTTATGGCGGGTAGTGAACCTTTATGGTGAAACGGCAAGAAGTGGTGCCCACTATATGCAGAGTGTTTAAAATAGTTTTGCCCATTGGTCGTATGCGAATGCAAAAAAGTGTAGTAACTTCGAGTAACTTCTAACTCTAAGTACACTTCGACACAGGTCTAGTGGGCCCCTTTTAGAAGAAGTATCAGGGCGGCTTCGGGTTACAGCCACAGGACAGTATTTCGTACCCCGAAACCGCCCCGAAACTTGTAACAATAATATGAAGATTAAGGTGATAATAACTGCTTTCATCATCATCATATTGTGTAAAATATAATTGAACTGCTGTCATAATGATCTCCATATTGTCATCTGTAAAATATAATTAAATCGCTGTCATCATTACTCCAATACTTGTAATGGAAAACTCACAAACGTCTTTTTATATTTTGCAGACAGCATTCTCAAATAAAAGCAACATTTTATTGTTTTCTGGATTCCATTTCAGGTGTATATCTTGGCCGCTCTTCTGTCGGTGGTGGCTGCCGATGACCACCCCAGCTACGGCACAGGAATCAACAGCGTGTCCACTGCCTCCCATCACCGTCCCAGACCGTCCTACAGCACCCCGAAGGCCAACCCTGCACCCAGCTACAAACCGTTACACCAGGTATACGACAGCGCACCCAAGCCGTACAAGTTCGAGTACGCCGTCAATGATCCGACTCAGGTGCCGCTTCTCCCGGAGTGAGAAGAGCGAACGGCAAGACGACCCGGCGAGTGCGCTACTACTCAGTGAACCTGCCTGACGGCCGTATCCAGCACGTCGACACTCCATCATATCTATGTGGCTATAAACGGCAGACGTCACCTACACTGCAAGGCTCGGCTCCCGGCTTGGAGACCGTGACTACAGCTACAGTGGTCCCTCTCATACCCGAGTGATGACTACCAGCGGCCTTACTCCTACCAGTCCGATGACGATTACAAGTCATACCGCCGTCACTAGCCAGCTGCAGGCTGCAAGACGGAACTGGCTGTATCCGGAAATTACCTCCTCAACAATAGATGGTGGAGAGATCGATCCGATGGTGACTGAATGAAGATGTCTGAAGAGTTGTAGTTATTTATTTCTTGGGTGAATGAGTGGCGCCATAAAAGTTGAACATTCCTTCCGTAGACAATTTGCATATCCATCCCTGTTCCAAATCTGAACACTTAAAGGGAATAGTTCACCTTTAACATAGGGTTTTGAGTTGAGATAGCCAAGTTGTGGCGCTAATCTCGAAATGACTTCGTGACGCCTTTCAATTTTTCAAGATAACCTCTTAATTATTTAAATATTTTCCAGTATATAATATTTATACCCGTAACTCCCAATCGCTGGGGATTGGCTGATTTGGCTTGAGTTTACACGTATGATTATGACGCATGGATCACGTAAGACTATATGGAAAGTGTAAGTGCTGGACAAAAAACCATACTGTTTCAGTCCCTCATTCTTTTTATGCAAGAATGAATTTGTCAGGGTAATGCATGCCATAATGATTTGATGTTTAAATCTTCTATAAAAACATTTTCTAAACAACGTTCTGTTTAGCGTATTGTTGTAGCGTTCAGCGCTGGTGTCCTGAACGTCCCAGTGCCCGCGTACAAAGGACGTCCCCACGTCCAGTCCCCCCACTCACCGAATCACCCACTCGCCACCAGTAATGCGGCCGTGCCGCAAACCGCCCGCGGCGCAAGCCGCCCGCAGATAGGAGCCGACGGCGAGACCGGTACGCCAGTGACGTGCATATAGTAGACCGTGCAATGACCTTGACACGTAATTCAGACAGACGTCCGCAGAGCACGGACAGTCGAGCGACGGTGCGCGGGACACCACACTTTTCACCATAGTGAAATATAATAGGGACGAATGACCTCTTTAATAGCATGTACTGTGGATGGTTCTATCTTGTATTTTCCGCATCTTTCAACAAGTAACTTGGGCAAGTACCACCATGGTATACGACACGATCCCTTCACTAATCGATACGTTGCTGCTTCTCAGCCAGCTGATTTTCGCAATTACTTGAGGGACAAAAATATTGAATTATCACCAAATAATTGACATTTTAATTTTGCTTTTTTCGCGCTAAATATAGGTTTCTTTGACTTACTAGTAATATGATGCTTAATTTCTTGCTTCTCTTCATCATTTCTGAGCTTTCTCTCGATTTTTTCAAGGTGAACTATTCCCTTTAATGGTGTGCTCGAAAGTTGTTGTAGATATGTCCCCAGTCCTGTGTCAACTGAAAACTTAAAATGCTGTGTGCTGTGTGGTGCGTTAGCTTCAGTCCTTGTACGGCAAATACAGTTTTGTGACAGCTAGCCCAGATTATGTAAGCACCACGAAAACCTGCAGCAGTTTGATGGCGACTACGCGAGTCAGAAGACGTCCTCCGTGCCGTTGTCAGACTGTCATGTTGATTCATGACAGTGACTACCGGTCAATTGGAAAACACTTTCAACGTCATGTGTGTGAGGTGAGGATTAGGCAAACGTAATTCTCATGATGCTTATTGCTTACATTGTCATTACAGGTATTCGCTTCGACAGTAGTGCTGGTCAAAAAGTAAATACAAAATGCTGATGAAGAATAGGACGAGAGGTCGCATTGCAGAGGTTAGCTGCTAGCTTAAAGGAAAGTGTCGCCCTTGGTGGATTTTAGCGAATGCTAAATGAATGTCACTTAAAGTGACCTGGTGACCTGACCTCGGATGACCTGAAGTCAAACGTTTGGCAAAGGTGGGCAATTGAAGTTCAAACAGCTGTGCAAAATTTGGCGGCGCTGCGCGTCGCCGTTTTCCCGCTATTTCGGAAAAACCTCAGTGGGTGTCAAAATGACCACCCACCAGGGCGAGGGTTAATGCGAGGCGGCATCTGTTCAGTTCAATTCGGCATTTGTCATTTAAAACGACAGCATGACATACAGTTTGACATGACATGCATCTCACATCGGCGTAATTAAAAATTGACAGTGCACGGTGCACTGTACACTGTGTATGTACCTAAATGTTTAATGCCCTTTGCCGCGGGAGTGTGTTACGCCGATGTGAGTTGCATATGTCAAACAGTATGTCATGCTGCCGTTTTAAATGAGAAATGCCGAATTTAACTGAACAGATGCCGCTACGCATTAAGAAAATGTGTATTAATGGTGACCTCGTTAGATCAAATTAAAAATTTGACCAAAAGTCAAGGTCATTTGGTGTCCCAGGTAGGTCATGCTGCATATTGGATGACGTGACTCGACGAGACAAACACAATGGTGTCATCTGCACGTCTCTATCTTTTTGCTATCAAGAGTTATTGGGAAAAAGTTGCTGGTGACCTGAGATGACTTCAGCCGACCTTACAGAAGTCACTGAGCAATAATTATACCTGAGTCATCAACAATGAGCTAAAATAGCATGATTCTGAAAGAATTAGCCTGATCCAATGCATGTTCTCTGAAAAGGAAGCATTTGTATATTTTTCATGAAGCGTGATGAAAAATATACAAATGCCTCTGGTGACCTCAATAAGACCTCTGGTGACCTCAATATTGACCTGAGCCACATGACCCCACGTAACTTCAAATCACCTTGTAGAAGGCTTTCGAACGCTGTTTTCTGCGTCTGCGCCGTTTTAGTTTTCGAGTTAGAGGGGATCCCAATGGGATTTAACACGCTGATCATGCCGGCTAGCAAAAGCCATGTGCATCTGACGCCACGACCAATCAGGCCTTGAGATCCTGTTTTTGGCCAGAATGGCTTACCTTGTTATAGAGCCTTGGATAAACCCACATATAGGACCCGCAGAAATAAGAGCGTTTTTGGGGGTTGTCACTGCGATAAAACTTACAAAAGTAAGTTCAATAAAATATAAGGTTGATTGAATGAAAGCAGCATACAGTTTTAAAGTTGGCTTATTTATTTTCTTATTTCACATAGAAGTCCACAGGTACAATACCCAATTATGGATGCAGTCTGTTCTAGTGTAAGCATGTCGCTTATATTTATTGAATGGGTAGGTAGATCCCGGAGCCTATCTCGATGCTCGCCTTCCTATGAATCTCGATGATATTGCTAAAATGAACACGATAAAAGGCTTAAGCGTAGAGCAGCTTGCCATAGCAAGGCTGATATCACACTGCAGACATCGCGAGATTTCCCATGGCGCCTTATTTCCCAACCTGGGACCAATAATGTTCTTGAGCTAAGACGTGGGTGTGTCTGATTAACCCAGCAGTCCGTGTCAGCGGCGAATGCCCGCAGAGTGAGGCCTAAAGCTCCCTCGCTTTAGTGTGCGAATACAGACTCGAGTATAATATGTGGAGAGCCGATACGTCATCGGCCAGATGATGCTGCACATCACTGCCATCACTGACATCACATCACATCACTGCATGATGCTGACATGATCGACGTCGTAAACCACTGCGACTGAGCTGCCGGGCCATAAACCACAAATTATTACCAGCGGCGTGTCAGCAGCACAACCAGCCGTCCAACGCGAACGGGTCGGTGAGACAAATTACGCCTGGGTGGCTGCCCCAAATGGTCACGGCTTTGAAAGATACTTTGTTGTACCATGTCACCGTATTAATGTCGGATTGTAGACCATTTATAGAGTAGGGCTTCATGGCAGATCCACTTCAACTTGAGCTACATCGTCTTTTTAGTAATTTACGTGGATGATTTCCTTGGGTAGAGATACACAAGCTCTCACCCCAAGCTATTCAAACCAATATGAGCTCTGGCATAGGCGCAGGAACTTGGCGGCCGTAGGGCCTGATCACCTCAGTTTTAGGTCATTTTTCCTAAAAGATGTATTTTGTTCGATGATAAAATAAATTGTGGCAAAAGGCTCGCCAAGACGAGAAGAGCCAGAATCTGCACATAAATCTTGCTTAAGGTTCTCTCAAAACGGGAATAATTTTGCACTGCCCCCTTTTGTGACGTTCTAAAGAAAGTGTGCCTACTCTTTTGGAATGTCAAATATATTTGTATTACGGTAAAAAGCTATTGGTTTGATTATCGGATACGATAAAAATTCTCGTCTGAAGCCCCTTATGTTGAACTTTTCCTTGTATATTGTTTTGCATATTGTTTTGTTTCGATATCCATAAGCGATCGCCACTATAAACTGAGTAAAGAAGACGTCATCTAGAATAGCGCACCTAAGACAATAAAATTCCTGTACGAACAAATACAATGTTTGATGGAAACCGAGGCTCTGTTCGGCAGCTGCTGTCAGCGCAGACAAGCTTTCTATTGGCCAGCGCTAACGATAAATGTGCTAGCAGTGTAAGCGTTAGGACAATGTTTCTAGTAGATAAGGCCTCTCTGGAGCCAACCGATAATTTTGTTATTCCACACTGATCTTGGAGCCTTAGGAATATTTCAGCAACTAAAGTGAATCCGGAGAAATGAAGCAGGTAAAAGGCTAAATTCAGAAAAATATGTCCTTAAGACCAGTGTCAACAACTATACATGAGCGATGCGAGTAGGCACACTTCCTTTAACTTCCCTGAGCTCTCCTAATCCAATACCCTAAGATAGATTTGCCCTCCCTAGAACGGTTATAATTACTAAATGCCTGCCAAATCTCACTCCTCAACACCAATCACATTGAATATGATGTTTTGGTATTAAACGAGATTAAATAACAGGGTATGATCTTGCATGCTTCAAGCAATACCTGGGACATATGTAGATGCCACGTGTCGAGTTAACTTCCCTTAGACCGGTTTCCATTCAACCTCATGAGCTGTGTTTGCCAACCGCGCGGATCACTTCTCCTTCAACCTGACGCCGCTGGCGTGGGCTGCCCTTCTACCATTAGCTCCTCGATCGGATCCTGTCTTATCCCTTGGACTACGCCGTACCATTATTCGTAATTAGCTGCGATATCTTCCTCGCGCCAGATGTCAGCCTCCCAGCCTCTGCCGAGAGATTCGCGGAACCGGCTCGGAGAGGTGTGTTGGGGTCAGCAGAGCCCTCGGGTGGGTCAGTCGGTCTGGTCAGGGGTCAGCATGTTTGGTCAGAGGGGTCAACCGGTGTAGTACCGGCACGCTGTGTTGACTCAGGTGGCACAAGTCGACCGCTGCTCCTCAGCGAGGGCTCGTGCTCATTTTCAGATATGGGTCCCCGGGGTCTGCTGCTGATTCCCGGCTCACCTGCGGTACGGTCAGGTCATTTGTGGTCGGAAATTCGCCGCTTTAGGTGGAGAATTTTGCTCGCGTATTGTTGTAAGGCTACCGACAAGGACTTTAAGGCTACCGACTAGAACTCCTGGGTTGTAGTGTCGCACAGGCACAGCATTTGTGTTTTATTTCAATAGCCGTTCTCATGAAGGATTGATTTTTACCCGGAGGTACCCGGAGGTACCCGGAGGTACCCGGTAGTACCCGGTAATATTTGTTGATGAATTTGATTATACGAGGGCTGTTCAATAGGTGACGTAAAATCATCTGTATATCAGTCAAATTTTGGTTGAGCGACATGGGTAAAACACCAAATTGATCCCTGAAATTTCCTCTACAAAATGGCTTTTCTCGTTTGTGACAATATTTCTTCATCAAGCTTCCTAGGTCTCCACAACTTCTTTCTCCACCCAGTCACCGTTTACCATCACGCACTTCTCCCATCGCTCCACCCAACGCCGAAAATCCCGCCCGGAATAATTCCTTGCCGGTGATCCTGCACCGTATCTTCAGTCATCTTCAATTCCTCATCAGTCCCAAAGCACTGACCGTTAGGGCGGTCCCAAAAATAAACTTTTTTTTTGAAATGTTAAAGGTGCTCGTGGCTAAATCGGTTCCATATCAGGAAGAAAGTACCACTGTCAAAATTTGAAGAATTTACGAAGCGTTTAAGGCATTGCGCAAGCATTCGATAAATTCACATAATAGGCCCAAAAAGGCTAAAATGGGAAAATCCATTATCGGCTCGCAATCTTGCTTTTGGGATCGCAATTTACATCAAGATGAGCTAAATGAACGTAACAGATGACTACATCATGTTGACGGAGACATATTTGTATTTCGCACATACGTGCCACACTAACCACAATAACATACATATGGTTAGTCANAACGTAACAGATGATACATCATGTTGACGGAGACATATTTGTATTTCCACATACCGTGCCACACTACCACAATAACATACATATGGACGGTTAGTCAAAGCTCCCCTTCCTCGAGTTAGGGTACCGCCGGCGGTGGGGTGTCATGACTTGTATAAGGAATTGTTTCTGGTCTTTTTTCTTGGTGATGGAGTTGTTGAAGTTCTCCATCAGCTGAACTCCTCGCTCAGCCGCGTCGTTCGTGACCTTCATGCGACTGATAGCTTTCTTGAAGAAAGCTGATGTCAATTCTCGCCCTGCTCACTCTGTGGGATTTTCTAAATTTACTTGTATTCAGAAAACCTGTTGGTTACTTGCAGGCTTGGAAAAAATTTATGAGTGGTTCTGCTCGCCAGATCTTGCAGCCTCCGTTTTTGCTCAATCTTCTCTTCCTCGATGTTGATGCGCCATTGAAGATATTTTTATCCGTCCTTCTGCATCGCCGTGAAGATTTCTCCCTTCGTCTGGACAGTCATTATCTTGCTAAAGAGAGCCAGTGACACAAACTTCTCGCTGAGATACTAAAAGTACCGCTGGAACGCACTAGATGCTCTTTTGCGACAGCGGATTTGACTACACCATACTGCTTGAGTTTCTTGATGGGGAAAGGTCGCTTGTTAGAGTATCAGAGATGTGTTGAGGACTGAACCAACTGACGCAGTACACGAGGCTGATGAACAGTGACACCTTTTGAAGAGCAATCCCCTCGCTGACCGTCAGGCGGAACCCGGAGCGGAACATCAACACCTTGAAACTGTAGATGGCCTTGCACATCCAACTGGCATGATGCATTGGACTGGGACGTCTGAAGCGAATATCCCGAGGTGGAATGACTCCAAGGAATAGAACAACCAGCTCAAGCCAGCTCGTGGTAGTCATCTCTATGGATGCATCCCTCAACCCTGCCAGTGCAGACATCTAACGCAGTGTCCAGTATTCTCCGTGTTGCTCTAAGACATCTCCGCACGACTTCATGTTTGATGCCTTTCTGGTACATGTCCTAGTCCATTTAGTTCAAATAAATTCCGGATACTTTCGTCCAGACGTCCCAGCTCCAATACATCATCCTTTACCAAGACTGTGCAAAGACCATCTACAGTCTCAAGTGTTGAGTTACACTCTGGGTTCCGTCCTGACGGCCAGAGAAGAGTCGCCCTTCAGGAGTTGTCGCTTGAGATTGAGCAAGCGGAGCTGGCCAAACCTGGCGAGGCAGAACACAAACACAAGTTTTCCCAGACCTTCAGTCAGCTTCACTGATTTTCTGGAGAGAAAAAAACACATATGAAGTGGGAGGGCGAGATTGACTTCAGCTCACTTCGAGACAGTGGCGGATCAAGGATTATGTGAAGGAGGGAACCTCGTAATAAAGTCCCCCCCCCCCGACCTTGGTGGGCCCCTTAGACATTAGTGGGGCCCCTCAAGCCTTGTGAACCCTTTGCACCTTCGAAATATTTGTAGGCCAGAATGGACTCTATTAGTGGAAAGTATGTATTTCACGCCAAAAAGGGCCCCAGCAAACAATAATTGGCCCTCTTCAAGTCAGTATAGACCCCTCTGGAGGTTGAGAGTGTGACAAATTTACTTGGCATATTGTTTGAAAACAAAGTGAAACTTGTTTTTTCGGAGCCACTTCAATTCGCTAATGATCCCTCGAGACTAAAGGCACCATGCCCCCCCCCCCTCCTCGGATCTGTCCACTGCTCGAGAGGCCATCAGTAGCATGAAGGTCACGAACGACGTAGCTGAGCGAGAAGTTCAGCTGATGGAGAACTTCAACATATCCATCACATTCACCAAGAAAGAAGACCAGAAACAATTCTTTATACAAGTCATGACACCCCACCGCCGGCGGTACCCTGACCCGAGGAAGGGGAGCTTTGACTAACCATATGTATGTAATTGTGGTAGTGTGGCACGGTATGTGGAAATACAAATATGTCTCCGTCAACATGATGTATCATCTGTTACGATCATAAGGCTCATCTGATGTAAATTACGATCCCAAAAGCGAAGATTGCGAGCCGACGAATATATTTTCCCATTTTAGCCTTTTTGGGCCTATTATGTGAATTTATCGAATGCTTGCGCAATGCCTTAAACGATTCGTAAATTCTTCAAATTTTGACAGTGGTACTTTCTCCTGATATGGAACCGATTTAGCCACGAGCATCCCTAAACATTTCAAAAAAAGTTTATTTTTGGACCGCCCTAGTACCCACGCTAGAGAGCCGTACCCACGCTAGAGAGCCGTACCCACGCTAGAGAGCCGTACCCACGCTTACGTGTGTTGCTGAATATAACGCATATGCTGAACATATACGTTTAATCTGTATTAAAACGTATATATTCAGCAACACCACATATGAAAATATGGACCACTATGCAAAGTTTGGTGGTTATCAGCTTAGGTGCAAAAAACACAACGACTAGTGAAACGTACTGTCTTAATATAAAACTAACTGTCTTGAGTAACTTCACCAGTGCAAAAGGTAGCATCCCAAAGCATCTCTGAGCATCTCTGCCTGAAAAACGTTCTCCACCGAATATGTTTTATTCATCGAAATATCCATTAAAAACATCCTCCCAGAAAGCGAAAACGATTATGACAGGTATAATATTCCGTCGAACTCATTGCCCACCTTGGCATGCTGTTAATGCACTAGCGCCATGAGTTAGCATTAGCCACACTGCACTCTGCTTGTATGTACTATTGGTTTCAAAATAAACGTCCCTCTGTTAGGCTGGCTCAGCAGTGAAAATAAATATATACCGCCTTGAGAAAAGTATTTGGAATGATGTGGATGAGTGCCACTCATAAGAGCGCCATCCATCTCGATCATTCCACATACTGTTCCCATGGCGGTATATAACCTTTAACTTGTGTGCCGGCGAACCCAGCGTACGCTTATTTTTTAGCCAATAGTACCTGCACTGTAAAATTTACAGTTGTCCGTGCCGTGTTAACGTAGGCTAAAATGCAGGTTAAAAGCATGCACCCAAAAGATAATGACCCAAACGCATGTAATGTATGTTACGGTAAGCTTTTAATGGATTAATAGTCTGTTAGTACAAGCCCGTCGCGATGGTTACATCTACCCTAAAGTGTTATTTGGCAGATGTATGATAATATGTTATCACAGTCAATATCATACCATCTGCCATCACCAATCCCCACGTTAACACAGTTCTCAGCCTCGTCGAGGTTATTCGGCTCTCCCGGCCCCCAGTTGGTGAAGTCCAGGAGTGTGCCATCACTCCAGCCCCAGCTGTTTCCGGAGATGTCTCCGGGGAGTCGGTACAGTCCGATCCAGGTGTCGGTACTGCTGTTGGCCAGCAGACTAGCGACGTGGTCCTTGTTGGCCGGGTGGACAGACGCCAGCCGGGCCCTGCGGTCGAGCTCAGCGCACGACCGGGCAGCCAGTATCCAGGAGACCTCCTGTAGTGACAGCACGTAGCAATCGTTACCGAGGTGGTGCCAGTTGTTCGGACAGCCCTCATACTTGCTCAGTACTGAAGCCAGCTGCTTCTGGACGGCCGTCAGCTGCTCCCCCACTTGCTCCAGTCCAGTTTGTATATTCGCTTCAGTTTGCATTAGGGTTTCATCGATTCCTTCACACCACCTTTGGAGTATCCTGTCGACGGAGCTGCCCCTGAGCTGCTGAGTCGAAGCTGACCCCAGCAGCGTCACACTGAACAGGAACGGCAGCAGCATGGCGATGTCTGCCGTGACAAGGAAAAACATTGTAAGCGCCGAAGTATGCAAAAATGAGTTAGATATGGCTCTGGGGGTTTTGAGGTCTCCCGCAATAATATTTGGCATTACAAATGTCGTACATGGCTCCAAAACCGAGATATTGACTTGGGAAATCCTAGTATGCTCTGCAGCTCACATAGTTTGTCAAAGCAAGCACATTATGTAATATATACATACGGTATGTTACACAGGATGTTACAATGTTACATGGTAGATTTTTATATTTTACGAGTAGTTGAATCCGTAACAGTGATCAAACGCAGTGTGTCGTTGGATGTCACAAGGTTTGTGCCTATGCCAGCAATGAACCCATCACTAAACTGAAAGCCCGACCAGACGTAGGCACGACAACAATTCGTAAAGGGTTGTGACTCGTCAGGTTAACTACAGCTGGTACGATGAGGGCCAGCAGAGAAGGCAGTGGTTCTTTTCAAGTTAATTGGAATACATTAGTGGTCACAGGGGGAGGGGAATCCAGACCATGCACTCCTGCCACCCCGGACCACCATGTCCAAAAAGCGAGCCAACAAATCTTCTGCCCCCCCCCCCCACCCCCAGTCACCTGGGCACCTGGGTAACCCGAGGGGCCCGAGGGAACCCACGCAAATCACCCAACGATCCTCTCCGACAAATAAAGAGCCCTCTCAGACCGAGCAAGAGCCAGTTCAGACCTGAAAAGGACACTCAGAACGACGAATTGTCTCTAAGTTCCACTGGCGGATCCAAAGTGAAGGGGGGCATCAGGGGCAAATGTCCCTCGTAACCGCCTGAAATCGGGGCATATTTACATATTTCCTGATGAAGACAGATATCTACGCATTTTTTACGAAGACATGTTTATTTTAAACATCGCCTTATGAGTGGCCTGACTGGCCCCCCTGTGGTTTTTATTTAATACATTTTTCTGATGAAGTGAATCTTGCTGAAATTTTCCGCAACTGAGTTTACAAAAATAATACGGATCATGTTTAATTTGTTTTAGCATTAGTCAAGTATTTTTGGAGATAATGACGTTTTAGTTACGTCATGCTGGTTAAAAAAGTTAAAAATATTGGAAAAATCTTCGAAAAAAGTTATGAAGCGATTTGGAAACAGACAACATAAAATATAGAAAATGACGTTTTCTTTTAAATGACAATCTCAGGTTTGCAAAAGTTGTGGTTTTTGAACACCAAAAATTCATTAAAAAACTGATATAAAATAATTGTTCAAAGATGTTCCGAAAACAAGAATGTATGAGAAAGAAATCAGTGTGGATAATACTCAAGCATAGTTTTAAAGCAAAATCTCTTATTCTGACTGAATGATGGCTTCCGAAGTGTCAGTAACTCATCACGTCATTTTTCTATTTTTTTTTTTTTTTACTTTTTTGACCAGTTACAAACAAATGTATACTCTTTTGTTTTTCTGAGACAAAACTGGTCTGGGAATATACATTTTTAAAATTTATTACTTTTGAATTTTAAGGTTTTATGACCATTTTCCGGACGTGATAGAGTCAAGGTTGCTTATGCTAATCGCCCATAGCAATTTTCATCTATGGTGATGATTTAAATTTGTAAAAGGTCATGTTCAGAGGTGCAAAAAGTGTCAAGATGGTCACGAACACGAACACAAAACGCAAAATGAGTCACAATAACTAGGAGAATTAGGGGAAGAGTTAAGATCACAAATCTTGAATGTATCTATATATTCAATATTAAGTATTATCAACAAAAGTACAATTTATAAGTCATGCTCATGCAAAAAATCCAAATCACCAGCCGAACTCAGTCTACTATATATAAGATTCTGTACTATCCGCAGCGTGTGCGCGTAGATTAATTTATCCGGGATCTTCGGAACGGAGGCTCCAAGCTCACAAAACGCTCGAGACTGCCTATATCAATAAAACCCACTACCGGCCGCCTTCGGAGATCCGGCAATGACGTAATGACTTTGGGTGGTATGTTATGTGCAGCTACTGAAGAAGCGACGACTTTGAGCTCTCCTACTCTAGTATTCTCTCATTCTACCCACCCCTTTCCGTTACATTACCCCTCCTCTGCATTTCCCTCCCACTATCTATATCCATATCTCTCTCTCTCATCAACACCCTCTCTATCATCTCTCTTCTGTGATCTCCTCAAAAAACGCCACAGAATATATATATCAATGTTGTTGACAGTTCGTCGGAGACACCACATAAAGGAAAAATGTCCCATGCCGCTGAAACCTGAAGTAACCTTCACGCCATAGTCACAATGTCACATCCAACACAAAAAAAAATATATAGTATGTTAAAAAAAGTGCGCGCACTTTTGGCGAAGTCGCAATGGTGAAGAAAGGTCACGCACTCGGTGCCCGTAAGATTTGCACGCTCAGCGCTGTTTTTTAGGAATATTGAGTGGTAAAGAATAACTTCACGTGTCCTTCACACCTGAAAAAGATTTGCAATAGCACCAAAACTATTAAAAATCACTTAGTGTTTTTAAAGGTTTCCCCAAAAGTGTTAAACATGCTATTTTATGTATAACTTAAAATTGATGATTACAAGTACAAGTAAGATCACAACGGTCACAAAAGGGAAATCGGTCACCTTCGCACGTGGGCAAGTGCGTAAGATTTTGCACCTCTGGTCATGTTAACTAATCCAGACCTAAAAATCGATATATGGACGGATAGCTAATTAAACAAGCAATAATTCGACACTAACCAAAACAGTTTATTTTAATTTTTTAACCCGCGCTTGACAGGGATCTTATCCGAACGCCATTGACCGGGGGCAATATTGACCCCTCGTTATCTTTGGAACCGTTGACCATACCGAAACGCACAAGTTCGACAGCTCTCATCGAGACGCATCTCAAACATACTCAAATTTTTTAATCAAGGTCGCATATCAGGTCAAGATCAGGTCAAATGTCAAAATCAAGACATTTGAGTTTATGAACCATACTTTCCAATCAGAGCCTTTGATTGCCACCATGATCTCCCAAATTGCCCCCAAAGGTACGACACACATCACGCATGAGAAAAATTACGATTTTTTTGCAAAAGTTAAGGTCAAGATCAGGTCACAAAATGTCACTATCCGAAACGGTTTGAAAGTCATGCGACACAAGTTTTATGGGCTGTTGTATCCGTAAAAATCGATAGTGATAACCAAGGCACCATCAGAGCTGTTTTAAATTAAGTAGGTGTGATGCTGAGGTCAAATTCAGGACAAATAAGGTCAAATATTTTAATTGACAAATCTTATCAAAAAGTGCATGTTTTTAGACAAGATTAATCTCAGAAATACATTGCTGACATGTATTTGTCTTTACTTTGTCAAATAGGGGAAAAAACGCAATATAAAAAATACGGCATCAGTTACTATTCTTAGACTTTCTTAGTAAAAATGGTGCTCTTCAATTTAAACTTCACTTTTATATTGTTTTAACCATTTTCTTTATCATACATATTTATGTTATTTTTTCAAAAAATAATAATAATTGTGTATTTTTTTAGAACACCTTTATGTCTGTTTGATTTTGTTCCATTCCAGAATATCTATTAATTTCTCCTTTTTCACAGCTTTTCAAAGTTTTTGTGATTTTATTATTAAATTCGAGCATAGTTCGCTGTGCTTGAAATGCTATCACTATTTCAAAAATAGTATTTTTTATTTGCTTTTCATGCAGATTGAAAACCACACTTAAACATTTTCTGGTTTTTGATATGACACAAGAAACAAACAATTTTTTTTTTGTAAAACAAAAATGTAAAAAATGGGCATAGTTGCAAAATTGTTGTGCAGGAAGGTATTGAAAGTTTGAGGTTGATATTTTGAATGGTTTGTGAGTTATCGCCAATAAACTCATGGGGCAATATTTGCTCCCCCGGTCAAGCGCGGGTTTTAATAATCGGCGAAGCATAAACGACATATTAATTTGATGGAATGCGCGGAAAAAAAAATTTGGCGCGCTATGCGTCTGTTAGGATACAGGTGCTCATCAATCCTGCACATTTTCCGACTTCATCAATTTGGAATCAACAAATGTTACAAGTGGAAAAACAAAGCAACGGATAGTGCTAGCATATTCCTTGCTCTCCAACAGCTGCAATACAGAACATTAGATATCCATTTGCTATAGATAAGGATACGACTTAAGGTCCTGGATGCTATTGTTAAGGTCCTGGATTCTATTGATTTATTACGTTCATACCCCATTTAATTGTTGGATAGAAATTTAAACACAGTTAATAGGTTATACCTTAGTCCAGAAGTTTTTTAGTTTTTCACGTCTTTTCTCAGTTTGATTCTGTTGGTGCTTACAAGGTTTTTCAATAGTAGGGTAGACGTCCACCTACCACGGTCCAGGCACAACTGACCAACGGCGCCGGCATGGGGCCCTCTTATAGTCGAACTGTGTTTGTATATACACCTACTAGAGGTGCAAACAATCCTGAATATTTGGTTGCAGCCTAGACACGACCACGTAATGAGCTGACAAGTCAGAGCTTTAATCATCGAGCTGCAAATCTATCGCTATGATGACGCTAGTCTGGCCAGTCACAGCTTCTGTCACGGCCGTGACCAGTTTTGGTCCCAGCGCTGTGACGCTGGGACCAAAATTATGCAGCTCTAGTACATATCACCCGAGGCCAGCCACTGCACTTCTAACAACATGGAAACGTACTGCGACAAGCATTCCACTGAAGTCTGGACGCCGTCACAACGACCATTAGAAGCTGATGCAACGTATGTTAAGTGCAGAACAAATGTTCTGTCCACTTCCTCGACACCACTGTCGGACTTAACCCGCGCGCGGCGTAGGGGTCTCCAGCCGAACGCGCGGTGTAGGGTGGGTAAATATTACCCCCCCCCCCCTCTTATCTTCCGAACCAATTACCGCATCGAGACGCGCAAGGCGGCGATCGAAAGCTCTCAATGAAACGAATCGAATGCATACCCGATTTTGTAAAAAATTAGGTCAAATGTCAGGTCACGGTCAGGTCATATGGAAAGTTCCAGTTAATTGAGTTAATTTCGTCCTTTGATTAAGACTATCGATGCACATAAAGCTCTCAAAGGTGTAATACATCTCCTGCATTAA
>VOPJ01013517.1:0-11168 GCA_014673585.1 Semibalanus balanoides
TGAAAAGAAGTTGTATTTCAAAATATAATTAAATCGTGTTTGAAAAAACAATCCAAGGTGAACTATTTCCTTTAAAGGGACAGTGCCACCTTCCCAAAAAGTTATCAAATGTACGCCATTTGTGGTGCTAAAATATGCAGTCATTGCTGCTGAACACGATTATGACATTCGTTTCTCACAAACAAGTGCTTAATTTCATAAAAAGTTACACGTTGTTAATATTTGGTCTGATGACGTCATATGAATGAATTTTTGGGAATACAGAAAAACTGTCCACGCTGCCATAAATATGACTAGTGTATGGCTACTGTATTGCCAAACGTAAAGCAAGTCGACTGTCAATCAACATTTAGTAAAGAGAGACGACGACATCGGATTCAGGGTCCCCGCTTCAAATACACTTGGGGACTGGGGAATGTTACAGATGTCATAATCAAACTCGAATTTCTCTGTGATTCGACTTCGATGGTTGTTTTAACTTATACTATACATAATTTAAATGCCTAGCACGGAAAATGACTATCTCAACTCAAATATATTGTTAAGGTGGCAGTGTCTCTTTAAAGGTAGCGAGTTTTTATCCCGGAGAGACTATAAAACTAGTACCAGCAGGGGAAATGGGGAAAAATGCTTCACATGTTGTGATGTCGACAGTTGTGACATCGACGAAGATACGTATGGTCATGAAGTTGTGCAATGAAGTCCTGTCAACTCATGAAGTTGTGGAATGAAGTCCTGTTATTGTGATATTGAACGCACGCACGCACGCACGCACGCACGCACGCACGCACGCAGCGAAAACACGCACGCACGCACGCACGCCACACGACACGCACACGCACTACGCAACGCACACGCACACGCACACGCACACGCACACGCACACGCACACGCACACGCACACGCACACACACACACACACACGCACGCGCGCGCACACACGCACACGCACGCGCACACACGCCAAATGGGTATTTAAATCACTTTCTTACACAGCTGCATACATTGTTAATGATAACAGAAAAATAACATCGGAGATTGGCCTACCATATGAAGTGCGCGAAACGCGTCGATGCAAATAGTGCCACATAGGCACCGCGCGGCTGGCGGGCGGCGGGCGGGTCGGCAGACGGGACCACCTGCGGCACCTCGGACAATCGACTGCTCGCTGAAGGCCACCCTCAGTATGTCGGAGGCACGGCTCGGTGGCTCAACATTAGTGTCTTTCCGTCTTTCGCGCCCTGACCTGGCTCATACACCACTACACCACTACACTACACCACTACACCACTACACTACACCACTACACCACTACACTACCCACCCACTATACAGCACACACTACAACCACTACACCCACTACACCATACACACTTACACCACTACACTACACCACTACACCACACACTACACCACTACACATACACCACTATTACACCACTTGTGACACACTTACACCACACACCACTACACTACACCAACTACACCACACACCATACACCACTACATCCAACTACGACCACTACACCACTTCACCCACTACCACTACACACTACAACTACACCACTACACTACACCACTATTACACCCTACTACACCACTACACTACACCACTACACTACACCACTACACTACACCACTACACTACACCACTACACTACATCACTATACACCACTACAAGAGACGAACGGCAGCTTTTTCTCCGCCCAACCCGGCAGCTGGCGTCTGACGAGGAGACTTTGCCAGCACACGCTCAGGTGACGCCCGGGTGACGCTCAGGTGACACTCGGATCACACGCTCAGGTGACGCCCGGGTGACGCTCAGGTGACGCCCGGGTGACGCTCAGGTGACGCTCAGGTGACGCCCGGGTGACGCTCAAGGTGAACGCTCAGGTGACGCCCGGGTGAACGCTCAGGTGCAGCGCTCAGGGTGGAGCCCGGGTGACGCTCAGGTGACGTCAGGGGACGCCCGGGTTGACGCTCACGAGTGAACGTCAGGTTGGACGCTCATGGTGACGCTCATGGTGACGGCGTGCGGGTGACGCTCAGGTTGACGCTCGGGTTGACGCTCGTGTGGTGGTGACTTACGACTTCGGGACACTGTCACCGAAGCTGGAAAACACCCCGCCGGCTAACGTCGTCTGTCGCCGCAGAGGTGTGCTGACGCCACCTGGATTGGTCGCCGTCACATAGGCCGTGACACAGGCCTCGACGACATGGGCACGGGAAGGTGGGGAACACGTTAATAGGGCCGTTCTCACGAGGGATTTATTTTAACCCGATAGTACCTGGTAGTACCCGGTAATATTTCGTGCGTTTTGGGTAATTGATTATAGGAAGTAGGAACACGGCTTTTCCCAGATTTTTTTTTTTGTATCAATAGAAACTATATGAATTCATGTACAATTATCTGCTCTTACTATGCGAAATTGTCCGTTAGTTTTCTTTGAATAATCAAAATCATAAACACATATTACCGGGTACATCCGGCCTGGTAGTACCCGGTAGGACCCGGTAATATGTGAAGAAAAGCACCGATTTTGATAGTTTTATTGTGGAGTAAGTTTATCTCTTGTATTTAATCTTTATCACCCACTCCAAGTTCATTTTTTCACGCTGATCCCAGATGAGTTCACTGAACAGGTCGGACTCTAAGGCACGGAAAGGTTCGGAGGGGCAGGGGGCGTGGTCCCTGACCTATGTGTCGGGCCTTTCTACAGATCAGAATGCAGCATGCACAGTGCAATACAACTAAAAATGTTGGCGCCGCTTTCGTGGGGCCAAATTTATCCCGCCATATTTGTATGACATCGTGTCGTTTATCGGTGCACTTTTGTGTTATGCTGCTATTTTCCTATATGATTGGGCAAAATAGTTCGCTTATGGCACTTTTTTGACCGCACTTTTAAGAGGCTCAAAGATATGTTTAGAGGTTGCACCATACTGCTAATGTGACTAATGATTGAGATGCTATACAGGGCATCAGTCATCCATAACCATAATGTCCGCTGTGTAAGACCTCAAAAATTTCGGGATCGCTCGCGGCGGCATATGGAATTTAAATTGCAGTCTTGAGCCTAACACAATATTATTCCAAGTTGGTATAGCTTATGTTGATATTCGAGTTTGCGAGCAAATTGCAAACACAAATCACATTTTTTTTTTTAATGATTATCTCGGCTTTTCCCAATTTTGAGATTTCAACTCCCAAAGAACCCCCATTTTTTGTGTCATAAAGTTATGTGTCGTTGTTGTACAACACACTGTACTGTTTTAATAATGTAGGCACCCATTGACTGCGAGGCCTCTGATCCCATTTGCCCCCCCCCCCTCTCCTGCCTCCTGGGCGAAATCCTGGCTACGACCCTAAAGGGATTATATTTGTAAGAAGACACGTTGTCGCGCCGGTGTACTAGGGATAACCGCGGTGGTGCCCCTGGTACACCGGCGCCAACGCTTGTGGCCCTGGTACGCCGGCGCGGTGGTGCCCCATCACGTCCCAGGAGAAGGGGGGGGCGTCATGACCCCCTCGTACCCCCTGGATCCGCCACTGCATGTGCACAGTTAGGAACACATGCCTCTAATTACTCATAGTAACAAACCTATTTTTATCCACCTCTCGCAGTCAAATTGTTCGACATTTTAAAATACAATTGCATGGTTTTATAGATCGAATTACCATATACCATATAAACGATTGATGTAAATCGCATATAATTAACACCACAGTGTTTTCCCTCAGGCGTGCGTTATTAGGGACATTACACCTTCATGGTAAAACGCAGCTGCAAAGTTGGTTTGCTATTGGCGATGCTCATACTGCGGTGGCAGCTGAGCTGAGCTGAGCTGAGCTGAGCTGAGCTGAGCTGAGCTGAGCTGAGCTGAGCTGAGCTAAGCTGAGCAGCCTGTCAGCCAACGTATTGGCGACCAGCTGCGACACCGTCTAACCAATGGTCTGCAGGATCGAACCACACAGCCCAACTCGTAGTCTCGAAGCGTATGATTTTGGATGGAGATCAGAAACAGTACCGGTCAAAGCCTGTAGAAGAAAAATCTCACAAAATTCAATATCACGATATTCGCCATTCATTTTGTTCCACAGACAGGGAGACAATGATATTGCCGTGAAGGCTGTATTGATGAGAGCCAGTTTGACTGGCCCATGCCCGGTGTGTATGTGCTCCGTCCGGCTGTCCCTCCCACTCACCTCTCAGTCGGCTGTTCTGGCTCCGTCCGTCTGGTGCGTCCGGTCCCGCTCTCTGGGCCAGTCCAGTCGTCTCGCGCACACGGGTGTGACTGTCGCTCTATCAGCCAGATGAGGC
Source organism: Semibalanus balanoides (assembly GCA_014673585.1). Lineage (NCBI taxonomy): Eukaryota > Metazoa > Arthropoda > Thecostraca > Balanomorpha > Balanidae > Semibalanus > Semibalanus balanoides. The sequence continues at coordinate 4,324 of VOPJ01013517.1, forward strand.
CCGCCGCCACCTGAGGCGAGGGCAAGGCGCCCGCCGCCCACGCCACTCCGTCCCGGCCGCGCCAGCCAGCCAGTCACCACCAGAAGAGGCTGCAGCCGCCTCCAGTGGAAGAGCTCTGGGTTGTTCGGGGCCGACGCTGCTGACATCTATAACCAACTGATGCTGTCGCGTGCGACGTCTAGTGCCAGTAAACGTTCAAGAAGGACCAAAGATAACGTCATATTATGTCGAATGGTTAGGTAACACTCTTGAACCTCCACACCTTTTTGCTTGCATTATTTCTTAATTTCTTAACATAAAGATATGCTACTTTAATTTATACACCCTTGCAATGAGAATTGCTATACTTTATAATACAAATGAAGCGTAAACTATTTAAAGCCACTGCGAGGAGCATGATTCTTGTTAACAAACACCATTTGAATAGTGACCACTAGTGCTAACCAACCGTGCCGCTCCGGCTGGGACGATCTATGCATTAATTGCAGACTGATGTTTCTCTTTTCTTTTGTCTTACTTACCGGGAGGTAACTCACCCGTCAAGAAGATCGTGGTTGTGCACTAAGAGACTTTTTTCAATTCGGTGCGAAACGGCTATATTGTTACGTTTGAGCCTGCTCAACTCCTCCGTGCTTATAGGTGTCGCTGGTGTGCGCATTGCAGTCAATATATAGGCTGGCGCTCGCTTGGTGTACACAAACGCGCACCCGTAGCCTGGCTGGTGACGTATAGTCAAGTTCCGCCCATCAGAGGGCGGACGGCGGTATTATCGGTGGAAGTTATGTCGTGTTATTTTTTCTAACAGTAACACAGACATTATCTTTACTTGTAGGAGGACAGTTTAACCCTCGCCCTGCGGGAGCCTTTCTCACCTTCGCCCTACGGGGGTCTTAAAAAGACCTCCTGTTAACTTTCAAGCTAAGCAGCATAGAGTAACGCGGTTAAAACCAGTATGTTGCCTGTCACAAGATAAATCTAACGGTATCTAATTTTTAGGTTTCAGGTCAACGGGTGACCTTTCAGGTCAAGTGAATGGCACAAAATCGACTGCATGCATAAATAGCGATTTTGCTCTGTCCGTCGTCATTAGTAGAGTTATGATTACAGGGTTGGTAAAGTGTTCTGTCCTTATGGCCACAACTGACAAGGTCGGGACAAAATGTTCATTCTGATGAGGTACCCGGGGCAAAATGACAGTAAGAATAATTACCATGCCTTTTCTGTGAAACCAAGTGATAATCCTTAGAAATACTGTTCGTCAAAATCAAATCAGATGNGGGTTTTGAGTTGATATAGCCAAGTTGTGGCGCATGTTCGAAAATGACGTGTGACGCTTTCACATTTTTCAAGAAACCTCTTAATTATTTAATATTCAGTCCTAAAAGTCGGAACGGGTATATCCGGTAACTCCAATCGCTGATTGGCTGATTTGGGCTGATGTGACGCATGATTATGACGTAGAGATGACGTAAGACTTTGAGAAAAGTGTTTAATAGAAACACTTAGAGCTGGACTGGACAAAAACATATTGTTTCAGTACCTCATTCCCTGAATTGCAAGAATAAATTTTGTGAGGATTTATTGTGATTTTGATGCTTAAATCGTCTATAAAACGTTATTCTCAGCACCATTCTCAGATAAATTATTCAGACGTACCTAGTCTTACAGATAGGCCGAAATCCGTCTTCATCTCTTGCTTGCTTCCTACTTACTTGTATTGTCATTGATTTTGAATGCACTAATACACTGATAATTTGTCGTAAATGAATACATGGCATAGGCTAAGTTGAAATATTTAACACAACACAACTTTTCAACGTCCATAGATGAACCACGGAAATTCTTCATGGATAAACACATAACGGCAAAGAATAAGCACGTGATTTGACTTCGGAAATTAATCTCCGTGGTCTCTAAGCGTTGCATTTTGCAACTTCGAACAAGTTATTAGACAAGTACTGTCTTGTAATGCGCCACGGATCCCTCCAAATGATGACGTTTTTATGACATACGTGCTTCTTAGAAAGCAGATTTCGCGTTATTTAGAGGAAAACAGTATGAATTTGAACCAAATATCTGACATTTTAATTTGCTTTTTCCGCGTAAATATATATTTATATGACTCACTAGTATCATGATAACTAATTTCTAGATTCTCTTCATCATTTCTAGTTTTTCTTTTCTTTTTTTATGGTGAACTGCTCCCTTTAACCAGAAACCGGAACATGTTGGGTTCGGACTTAGGAGGCTCAACTGCGGGAAGTTGGCGCCATGTCTCAAATGTCAGATGCCCCATGAATATGATGCCCCACTCGATGATTTTCGACTTATTGACACTCACACCGAACAGGTAAAACGGCAAGTGACACAGACTTTGAGCTCGCTTGACACAGACAACCGTCGTTCGTACAAAACAACCCATGTCAGACACCACAAGTTGGTAGAACACTTCTCGGGGTCGGAAATTATGAGAATGGCATGCAAACGGCGTACATTTTAGATGTGTTGGAAGGTGGCAGTGTCCCTTTAAGTACACAGCCGCTAACACCACGCGGGGGTAGCGAATCAGCGAGAAATAACAACATCGAGTTGCAGTATTTCAGCGTATGATGAGACTGTTTGATAAGAATATTGGGCAGTTCTTGGGCGTGCATTTTGTCCGTGCAAATTATAAATCGATACCTGAAGCTGTTCACCGGTTACTGCGTAAAACTTTTGCCTCTTAATTCTGCCGGATACCAGGAATTGTGCGATCGGCTGGTAGGGTCACGGCCTGCGCAACAAGCTACTACAGGTTAGACGTAAATCAGCCTTCGCCATCCAGCGCCCTCCAAATTCTGAGACGTAACTGTTCTTGGTGCAGCAGCCGGTGAATGGTTTCAGACTTCAGATATTGATTTGTAATTGCACAGGTAAAAAGTACGACCCAGGAACTTCCCCATATCAATATCAAATGGTTTTATCAAACGCTGAAATGCTGCAACTCGGTGTTGCTATTTATTATCACCATAGGAACTTCCTTGCCCCAGGCAAAACACATGTCTGCAACACGTGGGGCATTCCACGACAGATCGACCAAGGGTTCACACCGCCACATTTTTTATTTTGACGAAACTTTGTCTATAGGAGAGATATATAACATATAAGACGCTTTTCCGGCATAGAGATAGATAAATATCGATCTCATGGGCACTCGCTACCTGGTGTTAGCTGCGGCGGCTAACACCGTGTGGCCAATGGAGACTGCAATGCCGGTCGCTGGGGTTTGCTTTCAAATAATGCAAGCGCGCAAGCTGAAAAAATCAAACAAAACAAAATTAATTGTGATTTTGGTGATGAGCAGACTACAGAAGAAGTGCTCATACGGTCATACCCGGTAGATGCGCAAGTTTTTTTCTCTCTTCCCACCCTATTGGTGAATGGTCGTGCTATATTGCAACACAGTGCAGTAAAGGCAGACCTTGATAATGGGTATCTGGCGCCATATCATGCATGGCGATCTGTTGTGGCACACTGCAAATGCAGCACTTGGGCTGCAGTTTGTGTAGTTGTTATCTGCACTTCAAACGTTACGTTTAGATACTAGACTGTTGACTATTGCGGCGAGACATGTGCACTGACTGGTCTAGACTTGGGCTTTCAGAAACGAACAGGCCTGTAGTCACGATGACGCGTGAGTTAATTCGATGTTAGACTCGAAGGTATCCGCGAGCGAGAAGCAACCTAGTTGAAGCCACCGTCCTTGTTTTGAGAATGGACCACAAATTTATAACATCGCACAAAATTCACGATTTAACTCAATTAACTTAGGTTAGGTTAGCGTGCAGCGTTTTTTACCGAGATGTACTAAAATGAAGATTGACGAAAAATATTTTAAAACTTAACGACTCTCTTAATTCTGCTCGGGTCTTCCTTAAGATATTGAGTAAATACAGTAAACTATAGGAACCAGCGAAAAATTGACCATGATCCATGAGTCATGACCCTGACCAAATGCGATAATTCCGCTCATTTTCAGCATCGCGAAAGCGCAATGGTATTAAACCGTGAGTTTCTGGGGGGATATGTATTACCCCCTCCAGTAATATTGCAATATCTGCTAAACCAACGCCAGTAGCGTCACCAAACTTGCAGTACCTTCTCTCACATTAGTTTTACTTATGCCGGCCAAAGGAAACGATGAGGTTGTGATAGCTCAACCGGGAATGACGTCAGAGTGACGTCATGTTTTACGATTTTATTGAAAAATAATAATTTTCGGAAAACGCTGATAAAAGTACAATTTCAAAGAAAAATGCAATTGTCATATGTCAAATGATTACTAAAATAGACTTGGCTAACAAACCAGTGTCTCAGATTTTCGAGTTTTATTTTAATTCACGATTTTGACAAATCCAAAGATTTTTTTTCCGTTTTCACAATATCTTAACAAAACCAAAATTACCATTAAGTGGAATAAAGATGATTGAGACGTGTTCCGTGGTCGTGAATGTGTGTACAAAGTTTAAAGTTGATATCGTCAAAATGACTGACTTATGGCATTGCAAAGACAAAAGTCAACCCCTTTCTTCAACTTTGCCTTACCATGAAGATAAAATGCAATTCCGTTCTTTTATATTTTTTGGGAAAAAACTAGCAAAATTTGCGGAAAACCATGTTAAAAACACATTTTTAAGATAAAGGCAATTGTGATGTAGTGACTGATAATATACCTGGCTATCAAACAGCTATCTCAGATTTTCAACTTTTATTTGAATCCAATATTTTGAGAAATCCAAATACTTCGTTTTTTATCACGATATTTGTTTCCCCCCTCCCCCAGTAAGTCGCGTTATGGAGTATACCTCAGTAACTCGCGAGTTAAGGTAGGGATTACATGGTCATTTTTTCGCGTTCTAGACGAAAAACAAACCCATGAACATGTTTTAAAACGCCTAATGACCGTAATCTGCAGCTTAACCTCATGACCTTGGATGACCTTGACCTGACCCAATGTCATTAACAGCTTAAAATGGTACTTAGAAGTGTCAGACTTGCGAACCATACCGATTTATCGACTACCTATGCGTGTATTATCGCATTTTTGCACGACAATGCCATCCATCGATAATTGTATGACACGGTCAAACATTTTGTCTTTGATTGTCTTTTATGTGACCTTTGACGTCATCGGTGACCCCACAGTAAAAATATTAGGTTTCCTGAGACAAATTTTCTAGACCTATAATGTAATGACGTTTTAAATTTTAAGATCAGTCCAGTAGTTCTGGATTCATGTATTCATACGAATGCATCACAAATGTCATTTGGCCCTGGTGATGTTCAAGATAATAGCTGACATCGCATGAGCCTACGACACAACAGTATATAGTAATACAAACCTAACAACATATGCAAACAATGACAAAACAAAGAGCTATCGCCGTGACATCGCTCACACAATACCTAGAAGATAATGCAATGCTAAATAACATATCATATTACAATAACGTTATGAGACTAATTCCATTTTCCAGTCCAATCACAACTCACAGGATATTTTGATATTTGTTACATGTGGTTAAATATTTTATTTAATCCCACTACAGTTTTTTACAGTTTTACAGAGATACGAGGGGGTATAAATACCCCCCCCCCCAGTTATTCGCGTTATGGAATGTACCCCAGTAAGTCGCGGGTTAAGGTAGGGACTTGACCCTATTCCTGGAGGGATGAAAAGTATAAGAATCTGTCAGGGGGGCTTATTCGGCCCCCTTCAGATCTCGGCTGCCATGAGAGCTAGAAGCATGAAACTTGATATGTGGTCAGGGTCGATAATTAACTCCATTTTGTCAAGTTTGGGTGAACTTGGGTCACTATCTTCAGGGTCAAATGACGTCATCAAAAGTCATATTAGTCAAAACATGATATTTTCAGGAAACCTTGCCATTATCTCGGAAACTATGGCAGCTAGGAGGAATAAAAAATACTGCAAAGCTGTTTTAATTGTCTTTCGCCAACATGGCATCAGAAATGACCTCAGGTCAATAGTTTTGGCTGTAGAGGTCAACAAATGCACACAAAAAATCAGCAAAAGTTTGTTCATTAATAACTTTTTATCTAAAACATATACAGCACTTATTTTGATACCATCTTGTTTATCTCGTCATTGCGGTTCGAATCATACAAATTTCTTCAAATCGAAAGTTTGACCACGGGTCAAGGTCAAGGTCAAGGTCAAGGTGACATAAGTTGATCAAACTGCATATCAAAAGATGCGTATTGACGATACAAACGTTTTGAGACCATTTGTGAGTCTCTATGGTGTTCCTGTCACGAGTTATTGCTAAAAAAGATGTTCGTGACCTTGAATGACCTTTCAAAAGGTCACTGACCCAAACATTCATCCTTTTCATCAAAAAGGGCCTAATATTACATGATTCTGAAATATTTGGATTGATACAATGTGTTATACCATTGTTTTTCATTTTTTACCATATATTTATATTGGAAGGTTAGCATTTGACCTGACATCAGGTCATCAAATATTTAGATATCACCCTGAAACTTTCAAAACATATTGATTGGCATGTTTTTTCATATAAATATTTTGCTTGTTTGAAACGTCATGAAAATAAATAACTTATATCATTTTGTGAGAGAAAAAAACGTTTCCAAATTTTTTGATATCAAAATTCAAAATTTTGCAATTTTGAGATTGCCATCTGAAAGAACAATCAATTTTCTACCGATTTCTGCTTTCGCTAACACTTCCCTTCAACACACAACTCTCCACTAGTGCTTAACCCGCGCACTGCAGGGGGTTCGCGCCGAACACGAACTGCAGGGGGGGTTGATTTCCGCCC
>VOPJ01013522.1:0-11170 GCA_014673585.1 Semibalanus balanoides
TTAGAGCGAAATCGGAGGGGGTGTGGTATACATTTTCACTCTTACCTTGGTGATTTGTCCTGGAATTGCCCATATATGCTAGCAGTGTAAACGTTAGGGCTATGCTTCCATGCCAACAATACAAAAACAAATATCGTTTAAGCATAATAAGAGGCAGGTAACCTAGTGTCCTGTGTCTAACTGATATCCGCTTGCGTCTCTCTTTTGTGAGACTGAACGCTGGTCACGTCCTATAGACGACATCATGTGTGGTCTGTTCCGACCCGAAACGCTGCTCGGTCCCGGAGCAACTGCTCAGCCCCGGAGCAGCTGCTCGGTCCCGGAGTAGCTGCTCGGTCCCGGAGTAGCCGCTCGGCCCCGGAGTAGCTGCTCGACCCCGGAGCAGCCTGTCGCACCGGAGCAGCTGCTTGGCCCCGGAGCAGCTGCGTCGGCCCCGGAGCAGCTGCTCGGTCCCGGAGTAGCCGCTCGGCCCCGGAGCAGCTGCTCGGCCCCGGAGCAGCTGCTTGGTCCCGGAGTAGCCGCTCGGTCCCGGAGCAGCCGCTCGGCCCCAGAGTAGCCGCTCGGCCCCGGAGTAGCCGATCTGTCCGCGAGCAGACTCTCGGCCCCGCGAGAAGCCGCTCGGGCCCGGAGTAGCTGCTCGGCCCCGGAAGCAGCTGCTCGGATCCCGGGTAGCCTCTCGCCCCGGGGCAGCTGCTCGACCCGGAGCAGCTGGCTCGGTCCCGAAGAGTAGCCGCTTCGGCCCCGGAGCAGCTGCTCGGTCCCAGAGTAGCCGCTCGGCCCCGGAGCAGCTGCTCGGCCCCGGAGCAGCTGCTCGGTCCCGGAGTAGCCGCTCGGTCCCGGAGCAGCTGCTCGGCCCCGGAGAAGCCGCTCGGCCCCGGAGTAGCTGCTCGGCCCCGGAGCAGCAGCTGCTCGCGTCCCGGAGTAGCCGCCTCTGCCCCGGAGCAGCTGCTCGACCCCGGAGCAGCTGGCTCGCCCGCGAGTAGCCGCTCGCCCGGGAGCAGCCGCTCGCCCCGGAGTAGCTGCCGGCCCGGAGTAGCTGCTTCGGCACCCCGAAGCAGCGCTCTACCCCGGAAGTTAGCTCTCGACCCCGGGTGCTGCTCGTCCCAGAGCAGCTACTCGGGTCCCGGGCAAAGCTGCTCGCGTCCGATATCTGCTCGGCCCCGGGAGCGCTGCTCGGTCCCGGAGTAGTGCTCGGCCCCGGAGCAGCTGCTCGACCCCGGAGCAGCTGCTCGACCCCGGAGCAGCTGCTCCGCCCCGGAGTAGCTGCTCGGCCCCGGAGCAGCTGCTCGACCCTGGAGTAGCTGCTCTGCCCCGGAGTAGCTGCTCGCCCCGGAGCAGCTGCTTCGTCCGGTAAGCGCTGGCCCCGGGCAGCTGCTCGGCCCCGGAGCAGCTGCTTGGTCCCGGGTAGCCGCTCGGTTCCCGGAGCAGCCGCTCGTCCCAGAGTAGCCGCTCGGCCCGGAGTAGCTGCTCGGCCCCGGAGTAACTGTCGGCCCCGGAGCACTGCTCGGCCCCGGAGCAGCCGCTCGGCCCCGGAGCAGCTGCTCGGCCCCGGAGCAGCTGCTCGACCCCGGAGTAGCCGCTTGACTCCGGAGTAGCTGCTCGGTCCTGGAGCAGCTGCTCGGTCCCGGAGCAGCTGCTCGACCCCGGAGCAGCTGCTCGACCCCGGAGTAGCTGCTCGGCCCCGGAGCAGCTGCTCGGTCCCGGAGTAGCCGCTCGGCCCCGGAGCAGCTGCTCGACCCCGGAGCAGCTGATCGGCCCCGGAGTAGCTGCTCGGCCCCGGAGCAGCTGCTCGGTCCCGGAGTAGCCGCTCGGCTCCAGGGCCGGAGCAGACCTGGAGCAGCCGTGGTCGTCTTGTCGAACCGTCTCAGCGGCTGTTCAGCCGAGACACCGCAACTGTACCATCTGTGACGGCCATAGGTGCCATGGCTGAACGCTCATCCATGGCTGAACTGAGTGACCGTGCTGGCTGCGCTATGGGCGTGCTGCGCCCGTCGGAGGCTGCAGACGGCGCCACCTCATCAGCTGGGTGGAGTTGGATACGCCCGCCCCCACCACCCACTGCCGGCGCCGGGGTCGCCTTACAACAAAATCCGCTCGTCTTACGTCCTCCCAGGACGCTGCCGTCGTGGCGGACACCGGAGAACGGCCGGCGCCGTGCTCCCCTGGCGTGGCGTCACGGCGCGGAGAGCACGCCGGCCGCCGTGTTTGCACGCTGATAAGCACGGCTATCGCCGCGAGAGCAGCTGCCGATGTGGCGGCGCAGCGCGCAGCCACTCGGATAGGAGCGAATCCGACACGTACCGAGACGTACCGTATCCGACACGTACCGTACCGAGACAGAGCGACAGCCGACACGTACCGTACCGAGACAGAGCGACAGCCGACACCGATGGAAGGCGCTGATACGCACCGAATCATCGACAGCCGGATCGATGGTGTACTGTGTGTATTCTGTCGGGCGAATGAGATCGGCTCCTGTATGTGGAGATAGCTGGAGGTGCATGTCTGTCTTCTGTAGAGAGATGCCGAGATAGGTGAGGATACATTGCAGCACTTGGGCTGAAAGTGTTACGCTGACGGCGCTGATGGAGTGTGTGTGTACATAAACCATCTTTTGCACGGCATGTGTTGGAGCCTCGAGTTGCTGAGCTCGACAGGTTTGGCATGGAGCAGCCTTATCTGATGGCTGGTGATGCGACTTATCCGGCCATCGTCTGGCTTCATGACCGACTTATCCGAGGATCAGCGGCGATTTTTGGGCGATCGTGAGCGCCGGACATAAATCAATGTGACTGTGTAATGTGTTCCCGGCTGGGGCGGGGATCCGGGGGGGTGCAGAGAGCGAGCCCTCCCAGGCGCCCGGGTCGCGGGGGCCGGGTCGTGTTTTGGCCTTCCCCCAACCTCCCCGGCTTGGGAGGCCAAAGCACGGCTCAACCCCGCGCCCGGGGCGCCTGGGGGAGGGTTGCGCCCCTCTGGAGCCCTCCCTCTGGAGTCCGCCAGTGGTTCACGGTACGGACCCGGAGGCCGTGGTGTTCTCGGCGTGGGAGGAGACCAAACAACAGGAAGGCCTGCAACATTCTCTGATATTTCGCCCGGTGGCAGGCGGAATAAAAATGGCAGGCGTAACAACACTAAACCTACAGCAGATCATGGCAGGCGGAAAAACACTGAACCACAGCAGGTCACGACAGGCGGAATAAAACTGAACCAACTTCAGGTCACGGCAGGAGGAATAAAACTGAACCAACTGCAGGTCACGGCAGGCGGAATAAAACTGAACCAACTGCAGGTCACGGCAGGAGGATGAAAACTGAACCAACTGCCAGGTCACGCAGGAGGAATAAAACTAACCAACTGCAGGTCACGGGCAGGCGGAATAAACCTGAACCAACTGCAGGTCACAGCAGGAGGAATAAAACTGAACCAACGCAGCGTCACGGAGGAGGAAGACAACTGAACCAACTTGCAGGTGACTGCAGGAAGTAATAAAACTGAACAACTGCAGTCACGGCAGGGGATAAAACTGAACCAATCTGCAGGTCACGCAGGAGGATAAAATGAACCAACTGCAGGTCACGGCAGGAGGAATAAAACTGAACCAACTGCAGGTCACGGCAGGCGGAATCAGTTTGAAATGAGTCAAAATTACCGGCTGGTGTATGCAAATCCGACGCTTTTATCTACGGGAGGGGACTCATCTTCGAAAGAGTTGTTCAGGCAATATTATTCGCAACAGGCAGATCGAAAACAAATGGCAAAGCACTCACCTGAAAAACATTCATAGCACGCTACATAACATCGCATGACGAATATTTTCAGACACTTCGGCTACAGTCTAGAGTTCGACATGGCTGCACTTTTCCTTGGCCTAGCCACCCCACAGCCATGACATCACAGCCGCAGCCAGCCACCAGCAATTCCCAAATGTCAATGGCTGGCCATTGGCCAGCCGTGAGGATTGCCTATTCAATTATGTGCATATTTCCAGTCTACTGTTATTGGCAACATTGGCCAAAGCGTCTTATTAACCATGATTAATTGTCTAAGATTGATGGCAAAAAAAGAGTCCCAGGTTGGGACTTATGGCAAGCCACCCAGCCATGATCTAGTTATTTTCCAGTCCGGCCCACCCCATTAGCCATGGGGTTCGGCCAGCCATGGGGATAGCCGCCCCATGTAGAACTCTAGGCTACATGCTCCACCTAGGCTACGACATTTAATTGAACTGCGGACTGTTTTCCGTTCCGTTTAATTTCGGTCTATGCTTGTATATGCATAAAGATTCCAATAGCCTAAGGTCAAAACCAGAGTTAATTTTATCTAAAATTGTATAATCATCAATTGAATAGGGCGTATTGTATTCCAATGAATGATCTCTAACTGAAGAAGCTTGGGGGCTAAATACCATTTTTCCTGTGCGGTCAGAAATCCCCATGTGCTGGCACACTCTGGTTTTAAGACGTACAAGGGTGGAACCAATGTACGACCATAGTGTAAATACTAAAGATCAGTGGCGCCACTCTCGCAATTTTGCATTGGCTAGCATGTAACCAACTTTTTCCAATGGGAAGTGTACGTATGCAGAATGCGCGCGACAGTGCAAGTTATAGCCACTCTTTTTTTCCAATTTAATGTTACAGACACGGCAATATTGTAGAATGCAGGATTTTGTCACGGGGCGCAGTCAGCTTTGTGAGCAGTCACGCACCGCCAACTGACTAGAATCGAGAAATGTAAAGAATCGGATTCTAGTCAGTCGGGGATCGGGGAGTATCGACCAATCAGCGACTGGTGTTGGTCGTCGCGACTGGTATTGGTCGTCGCTGAGTGGTTGATGCTCTGTGATATTCCCGTGAACATCGACCATATTTTTTTCGGACGGTGCCATACCTAACTTTGCATGTTAAATGTTGAAATGCATTTTAATGTATATTTACGGGATGGTTCTTGGAATCGGGTGCAGTTTTTGAAAGCCTTGTACCACTGATTCTTATATATATTGTTTTATTCTACCAAGATCTTATTTACTGTGATCAAGTATTAGTTGTTTTTTTGGACGGTCGCCATACTTAAAGGACACTGTCCACTCCAAAGTAAAATTTTAATATGTTTAAAAACAGCCGAAATTTGATAAGCACCATGAAGTCCGTTTTTGTAAATTCGCGCCAGTCGGCCCAATATCGCGTTCAAATAAACATGTTGCTTCCATTCCAAATTGAGGTTGTCGAGGTCCTCACCGACTTTACTTACCAGTATGATAGATCTGAAAGTTAATGTAAGAAGGAAAAGTTAATGCAAGAAGACTGTATTTTTAACTTCTCGAAGGGATTTCGATTCTCAGCATTGATGAGTTTTTCTCGCCGAAGTTTTTTCCCTTATGATTTGGTCTCCTCCCGATTCCGACGGATTAAAAACAAATGGAAAAGATCTCCGTTTTCACGGTTGGTCTCCCATGGCAACAATTCGAATCAAATGCGGCAGCAAGCGGATAGATCAGTTAAAGGACTGTCCCACCTTAACATAAGATTTGAGTTAGATAAGCCATTTTTGCGTGCTTGCATTGAAGAATTATGCGTAATTCCGTGCTTATATACGAGTATATAATAAACAACCAGCTGATAAGTTGAATCACCGAGAAATTCGAGTTTGATTTTGCAATCTGTAACAATCGCCAGCCCCAGAGTATTTTGAATGGTCTCTGAGCCGATGTCGTAGACTCTCTTTGCTAAATGTTTAGACAGCCACATGTTTTACCCTTTGCCATACATTAGCCATTACACTAGTCCTACTTAAACAGCGAGAAGGGTTCTTTTTTTCCAAAAATTCCTTTTTCATATGACGTCATCAGCCCAAATATTAAAAACTGATTGTTTATGGAAATTGAGCACTGGTTCGTGAAAACAAATGTCAAATTCTGGAGCGATGAACATTCACTTCAGTGACTTTTTGCTCTTGATCAACAACAACAACCGATCGTACATTGACACATTTCTTTTCTGGAGTGTGTGTGGGACAAGCATCCCGTTTAACAGGGAACCACAACTGGCTATTAAAAGACGCATTTCGTGGCGCTCATCCCAATTGGCAATAGCCGACGAATCAGCTGATCGGTTATTGGTCAGTTCAAGTTGATATCCGCTTCTCTGTGATTACGATTAACTTGGAGCAAAGCTTCCATACGTATGGTGTGTTTATAAATCGTAAAACCAGTTTTTTAGATTCTTAAAAGTACCAATCTGTGAATATTAATGGGATTGTTTTTTGTTATTTGCCCTTTTTGGATAAGAGTTGAAATGGAAATTTAAAAATGATAAGTGGTCCTAGCTCTTGTTTAAAGGCCTGTGTTTTGCGATATCATCGGAAGAGCAGTCCCGTTTAACAAGCCCAAAAAAAGAGAGTACACTTATACATATAATCTATATGCCGATTACTACCTGTAGTGGTATCTAAAGAGGCACACTTTGCCACTATTACAATCGCGCGGATGTGTTCAGTTCCATATGAGTCATTGGTACTTCTAGTTTACAGAAGATGAAATGAGTTTTCAAAAACTGGCTTTCAATGATATCTAATTTCTACCAAGTTCTAGTTATTGATGAGTCGCATAATTTGTTTTGCGCGGAAGAACCTAAGATAAGACCTGAGCAATTTTCTTCTCATTGAACGCGGATCATTATCAACCTTAAGTGGATTATTTTTTTGATAAAAGGTAGTGGTTAGTCCTTCACACAATCAGTGTGGAAATTCTTAGCTCTAATTCGCTGATAATTGTATAAAAAATAGTAATATTTCATTCACGGCTGAAAGCGGTCCCGACTTGCCTCACCAGGTTCAACGCTATGTATATTTATATTTCAAGGAAGTAGGTACTGAATCAAATATGGCAATTGTTCTTGTATACTTAAAATCTAAAAAATAAAATTTGTCACGAAGTTTGATGAAAATCTGTAGTGTCATACTTTTATTTGTATCTAGAATATCGGCTGGCGCAATGTAAACCCATAGACCCCATGTTGAAGGAAATTCTCTGCGCTACCTAGTATTTTATATACCGTGGATTTTGTTTGGTCTTCATTTTGCGGTATTTATAGTTTGGTTGAGTTTACTCCATATACCTACCTACAATTAAATAGTCTCGTGTTTCGTGTTTTTAAGTATTATATTCCTTTATGTCAATACGCCCAAAATATAAAAAAATACTATTTATCGCCATCCCGCAATTAAAGGGACTGTCCCACCTTCAAAAAATGTGTCAAATGTACGTCGTTTGTGGTGCAAAATATGAAGTGGAATCTGCTGAACACGATTATGACATTTGTTCTCACGAAACAGTGCTCAATTTCATAAAAAAAAAAACAGTTATTAATATTTGGGCTGATTACGGTCATATTGAAGGAAATTTTTTAAGAAAAAAAATTTACGCTGTTATAAAAGTAGGACTAGATGTATGGCTAATGTCATGGCCAAAGGTTAAAACAAAGTCGACTGTCAAGCCACATTTAGCAAAAGAGAAGACTACGGACATCGGCTCACGGCCACCATTCAATACATTGGGAGGCTGGCGAATGTACAGATTGCAAAATCCAAACTCGAATTTCTCTGTGATTTGACCTCAGTGGTTGTTTTAACTTAGACCATAAAATTTCAATGCCAAGCACGCAAAATGGCTATCTCAACTGAAATCTTATGTTAAGGTGGGACAGTCCCTTTAAAGGCAAGAAAAAAGTGAACAAATGCAAGAGGAAACTGCTATTCCTGTGCTTATTCCGCCACCACAGCCAGCTGCACCGCAGTCGCTGGGACCAAGCACCAGCAGGACACAGCCAGCTGCACCGCCGCCACTGGGACCCAGCACCAGCTGAACACAGCCAGCTGCACCGTTGCCACTTGGACCCAGCACCAGCAGTAGACAGACATACACGTGTGTATTAGGAGTCACCCATGCGTTTACGTGCAATTTTTTTCACGCTTGGCACAGAAACGACGTACATCAACTGAAAAAAGAACAGTTGTATATTTTAACTTTAAAGTTTTATTTTTATAGGGCATTTTTATATTTTGGGTTGTCTGTTGAATTATGTGTGACCTGCTGGATCCGTTGCATTACGTTCTCGTGCCTGTAGATTGCTTATCTGCGTTTTAGCGTTTGAAGCGAAATATAGTAAGATTCTGAAGTTTATAGTATAAGTACAGTGCTGACTGCTGTTTGGACACTGTTGTCCAAAGATTGTCTGATGATAAGTGTCTTAATTTGTTTGAAGTAGCCACGTGAGACCTTGTTGGCGAGTTCTGTGTTAATACATAACATACGAAGAATGTAGTATGTTTTGATTTCTTTACTATAATCGACCTGTTGACCTGTTTCAATCAGCCTGAGGTCCCCTAAGCCCTCATCAGATATTTTCATCAACCATTGCCAACATAATGAATTATCGTGATAATGTCCACCAGATTTGTATGGCTATGTGTTCCAGCCGTTTTAGGAGTCCAGAGGACAGAAGTGCAAGCCGGGATTATATTTAATGGAGGGGCAAACCTGAGTGCCGAGAGACGTGTCTGGGTGAAAAAAGCACGATGCACACCGCGTAACTACTAACCTTTATGCAAAAAACAATGACCCAAGCCCTTGAATGACCCCCAAAAGTGACGGTCCAGATGCAAATTTGCATCCTTTTTTAAGTAAGAAAAATGAAAAATGTGGTGATAACTTGTTGACAAAAACGTGTGTACACAACACAATGCGTCTCTCTTTTAGAAGATACGGTTACACGAAATTGCGAGAGTGGCGCCACTGGTCTTTAGTATTTACACTATGGTCGTACATTGGTTCCACCCATGTACGTCTTAAAACCAGAGTGTGCCAGCACATGGGGATTTCTGACCGCACAGGAAAAATAGTATTTAGCCCCCAAGCTTCTTCAGGTAGAGATCATTCATTGGAATGCCCTTTTCAATTGATGATTGTAAATTTTTAGATAAAAGTAACTCTGGTTTTGACCTTAGGCTATTAGAATCTTTATGCATATACAAACATAGACCAAAATTAAACGGAAAACAGTCCGCAGTTTACCTAAATGTCGTAGCCTAGGTGGAGCAGTGTAGCCGAGGTGTCTGAAAATATTCGTCATGCGATGTTATGTAACGTGCTATGAATGATTTTCAAGTGAGTGCTTTGCCATTTGTTATGCAATATTATTAAAACTATATTTTCTGTTAAATACTTGAAAGCAAGATATTTTGTTATACGAATGTTGTGAACCAAACAAATGAACATATTTGGCGATCCAGAATCAGTTTTTAACCGGCGTGCCAGATGTTCGGGGCGCCACTGGAGCCGATTGCAATAGCAAACTCTCTGCAGAGTGCAGACATACCATAGTCTATTAGCAATATCGTCTGCTGTTACAAGCGTCTGATTTAATTTACGAGCGATTCTTCTTTTGTTACGGAGTTTACGAAACAGTGTTCTGGCGGTGTGATTCAGGCACGTTTTTTTGTACTTGCCGTTCGTGGCTAAGTTTATGACTGGCCCTCTACCACGTTTATATGTTGGCTGGACTGAGACTGGAACTGCTTGTGTTTGTGACGTTTTCGGTGTCCTGTGTTGCAGTCTGCAGACTGTTGTGTGGTTGTGACGGTTTCGGTGGCCTGTGTTATAGACTGGAACTGCGTGTGGTTGTGACGGTTTGCTGGTCTGTGTTGGAACTGGCCGGCTTGTGGTTGTTGACGGTTTGCTGTCTGTGTTGCAGACTGGCGGTGTGGTGTGACGGTTTTGCTGGTCTGTTTTGTAGACTGGAACTGCGTGTGGTTGTGACGGTTTGCTGGTCTGTGTTGTAAACTGGAACTGAGTGTGGTTGTGACGGTTTGCTGGTCTGTTTTGCAGACTGGCGTGTGGTTGTGACGTTTGCTGGTCTGTATTGCAGACTGGCGTATGGTTGTGACGGTTTGTTGGACTGTGTTGCAGACTGGCGTGTGGTTGTGACGGTTTTGCTGGTCTGTGTTGCAGACTGGAACTGCGTGTGGTTGTGACGGTTTGCTGGTCTATGTTGCAGACTGGCGTGTGGTTGTGACGGTTTTGCTGGTCTGTGTTGCAGACTGGAACTGCGTGTGGTTGTGACGGTTTCGGTGGCTTGTGTTGCAGACTGGAACTGCGTGTGGTTGTGACGGTTTCGGTGGTCTGTGTTGCAGACTGGAACTGCGTGTGGTTGTGACGGTTTCGGTTGCTTGTGTTGCAGTCTGGAACTGCGTATGGTTGTGACGGTTTCGGTGGCTTGTGTTGCAGACTGGAACTGCGTGTGGTTGTGACGGTTTGCTGGTCTGTGTTGCAGACTGGAACTGCGTGTGGTTGTGACGGTTTTGCTGGTCTGTGTTATAGACTGGAACTGCGTGTGGTTGTGACGGTTTCGGTGGCTTGTGTTGCAGACTGGAACGAGTGCAGCCGGGACAACGGCGGGTGTTCGCACCAGTGCCTCAACACTCCCGGCAGCTACCTATGCACCTGCCCGGACCAAATGGAGCTGGAAAGAGACGGACGCCGCTGCATCGGTCAGTACAGACTGCATAGTGCATACCACATACTGCAAGCCGCACACCGCACACCTCACACCGCACACCGCACACCGCACACTGCACACCGCACACCGCACACCGCACACCGCACACCGCACACCGCCACACCGCACACCCACACCGCCACCATGCCACTACCACTACTCCCCACTCCAATATTTTCCTCCACTTCTCCTTCCCATCATCCTCACTTCTTCTTTCTCCCCAATTAATATATTATTCGCCTTTCCTCCTCCTTTCATCACCCACAATGACTGCTACCATAGGCATACCCAGGGCGGGGCAAAAGGGCAATGCGCCCCCCCCCCCTCCTGAAGGTCCGTGCGTGCCCCCTGGCCAATGGGCCTCCTTTGGAAATAGGGCCCGAAGAGCTCTAGAGTGTTTAGAGCACATCAGAGACTCTTCAGAGGTTCTTCAGATATTTTTTAGGTTCGATTACCCCCTAAGGCGGCTAAAGTGTCACTTCAGGCGGCCAGAGTGCCTTCTCAGGTGGCAAGAGGGCCCCCTCAGGCGGTCAGGCCAAAGGCGCAACCAAGGGGGGGGGGGCACACGGGCCCGTGCCCACCCCCTTAGGAAATGTTGGGCCCCTCTGAGGCGGCCC
>VOPJ01013525.1:0-16213 GCA_014673585.1 Semibalanus balanoides
CGGCGGTCGGCGGTCGGCGGTCGGCGGTCGGCGGTCGGGCCAGCCACGGTGGTGCCTTGCACTGGCCGGCACCCGTCTCACCACTAATGGCGGCCACAAACGACCGGCCGGTTTGTGGCGGCGCTGATCGATGAAGAGAGCCCCACGCGAGGAGCGGCGCCGTGACGGTCACCGGTGGAACGAGCCCGTCCACAGCATCAACGTACCTTCGCTGGTCTGCCCGCGGGGCACGACTGTTGAATGAATCCGGATCTGTTGAAGCTGTCGCCATGTCGCGAGCGCTGGTGCAGTCCCCCGGTGGCTGGGAATCTCTCAGTGAGCGGAAAGGTTGCACGGACTAGTTTGAAGCTGCATATGAAAATGTGCCGGACTGAACTGACTGCACATGGAAATGCGTCGGACTGACAGTCATATTTTAAATGCGCCAGACTGTTTGGAAGGTTGGACAATGGATAAGGCAGTCTTAGCAGTAAGTTTGAGAAGGAATGAAATAAGGTAAAATGTTATCAACAAACTTGCAATGCTGAGCACACGCCGATAACTCTAAACGCCGTTGGAGCATTTGGCTGAAAGTGGTCTCTTGGGGGAGGGGGAGGTGGCATATTTCCTGATCTCTCTATTTCCAGATCAACTTGAAAGTACCACAATTTGTAAGTATTCCGAGCAGCCTCAAGGCCACGTACATTATTAATAATAAGAGCCGTATCATGTTTTGAGACTGTCGTCACCTGTTCAGTGTTCAGTCCATCTTCAAAGAATAAGCATTACTGAACGATGCTGGTATGTAAAAGCATTAGCGCGTGGAGTGTGGTATTTTCGCATACCGCACTGGCATACAGCACTGGCGACATATGGTAAAAAACTTACTAAACTCTGCTGTGTATGTAGATATTTGTGATCTCGGCGTTTGTCAAAAATACTGCACGAGCGAAGCGAGTGCAGTAATTTCAAAAAACGCCTCGATCATAAACATCTACATACCAGCATCGTTCAGTAATGCTTATATTATGAACGATGCTGGTATGTGAATGTAGATGTTGTTGACGCAGGACGTTTTTTGAAATTACTTGCACGGAGGCCGAAGCGAGTGCAGTATTTTTGACAAACGCCGCAGATCACAAATTCTACATACACAGCCAGAGTTTAGTAAGCTTTTACCATAGTCAACCAGTGCGGTTATGCCAGTGCGGTATGCAGAAAATACCACACTCCACGCGCTAATGCTTTTTACATTGCTCGGCATATGGTAAGAACGAATAATTCATAAACAAGAAGCTGTGAATGTCTGTCAGAAAAAGCACATCTAAGAGTGCGATAATAATTTGATCCCACAACAACGATCATTGTTTAATCATCATCATCTTATTGATAAAATAAGCCGTAATGGGAAAATTCGGTTACTCCGCTACACCGTTACTAGCGGAACTATTTTTTTTCGTAACGAAGTAACGATCTCCTTACTTTAAAAACAGGTAATAACGGACCAAGTAACTTCCGTTACCTTATAATGAAGTCCGTTACCCCGTTACTTTCTTTATTTTGTGTTGAGATAATGGGTCGGTGTGAAAAGAACGCGCACCATTAGCAGGAAAAAATAAAAGTAGCAAATGCAAAATGATCTCCTACCAAACGAATCTTATCTTAGGAAGCTAGGTCATCTAAGGTCAGTGGCCTCGGTTGACCTGTGTAAGAACATGACCAGTGGAGCATATTATGATGTAAAATGGATGCCAAATTTGAAATCAGCGTCATGCAATGCCCTAGAATCAGCCAGAGGCCAAAAATGTAATCTCAGGTAATCGGAGGTCATGATCTTAGTGGCAACCACAAATGTCACCTGTTAAAGGGACATTTGTTTTGCACATCCGGAGGATTTCTAAAAAGCAACCTAAATGAATGGTGGGAATTAACAATCATGTATGATCCTGCTCAAACTTGCCCTGAAGCAATGTATCGGCAAAACATTTGTAAATATTTTTGACTCCAAAACGTTGGTCCCAGCTGAGCTCAGCACTAAATTCAAGATAGCTTCTCTCATCCTGTTTTGGCGCAACTGTTACGTGTCCAAGTTGCGCGCCCAAAGCCGAAGCGTACGAGTTCGCCGAGACTTGACCTTCAAAAGTCTATCTGTGTTATAGGGTAATGTCACTTAACTTTTACAGCCCAAAGTCGTGTCTAAAATATTTTTGCTATTCTGGCTGTTCAATTATTAAAAGAAGCTAAGATTGATGACAATATAATTAACTGTATACGCTTTTTATTTTTTAAGTTAACCGACGGAAAGGTGATGATGTGTTTGCAATATTCAAAAGAAAATGATAGTCCGCAATGAAGTGATTCAAAATAGTGAGAAGGCGACTCCAATTTTACGAATGATTGCCAATTGAAGGTTCAAATACATTTTTTTTTATCTAATGGGTGGTGTGACCGCCGTGAGGTCACACTCTGTCTGTCTCCCGCCGCCTGATGCCGGCACGGCGGGCCGGGTCGGCCCGGCGTTGTGATATGTAGGGGTAACCCTTTCCGGGACCGCCCTGTGTGTGCCGAAAACCGCGGCCCAGCCGGTTTATCGGAACATAGGCCGGCGCTATTATCCGGCGGCGTTCTCCGGAAGAGGGCGGCGGCCGACCGCGCCGTCTGCACCTGGGACAAAGCACGCTGCGCCGCGCTGGAATGTGTTTTTCCCTTATTTTCGACGCACCCCTGTTTGCCTATTTCCGTTTGAATAGTATTCCCTCTCGACCCTTCTCGCGACTCCATTTCCTCGCCGTATTTAAACTCCTGTCAACATGTCTCCCTCTCTGTTCTCCCTAGACTCTCGCGCTGATGGGACGTTTCTGTGCTCCCAGCCTCCGCGCCGAGCGGTAGACTCTTTTCTTCACGTGATTTCGCAATACAGACTGTTAAAGAGTGCAGTGTTGTGACAAGGGTGGCCAACGTAGAGCCGAAAAGTAGAAGTGAGGACCACGACGAACACAGGACATCAGCGCAGGTCATCTTATCCTATTCTCTCTCCTAACCCAGGCGGCTGTTGAGCCGTCTCCTAAAGCCATTACGCTGGCATTCAAAACCTATTTTGCTTAATTACCTAACACCCAGGCGGCCTGGTTGATCCGTCTCCTAAGCCATGAGCTTGGGCATTCAAACCATTTCTCTTACTCCAAATGGTGTACCGCCTATAAATCCTTTTCCTCCCAAATACCTGACGCTTGATACTCATTATTTCACCCAAGTCACGACCGGTTTTCACGCCTTAATTAGAGCAAAAAAACTATCAGTCCACAACCAGAAGCCTCGCGACACACACGAAAGTGTCTGCTTAGTTGACTAGGCACGCGCGACCGCGACAGGTGGAGTTAAAGGAATGTTTCACATTAAACATAGATTATAGTTGAGATGGCCAAGGTTGTTTGGAATTCCATTTGAAATTAAGTTTATTGTAGAAGTTAAAACACCCACAGAGGTCTAATCGAAAGTAAATTGAGTTTGGTTTGAATCTGCACAAAATAGACCCTAGTGTAAAGGGTAGCCGCTTTAAAGCCGGATGTCGTCATCCCTTTTCAAATTTGATGAAAGTAGACTTGTTTACATTTGGCTTTACATTAGCCATACACTATTCATTACATATTTGCAGCGTTTGAAGTTTTTTCTATTTCCAAAAATTCCTTATATGACGTCATCAGCCCAAATACTTAAACTTAGTTTTTCATGAAATTGTAGCACTGTTTGGAGAAACAAATGTCAGAATCGTTTCGGCAAGCAATTTACTTCATATTTTGCACCACAAGCGGCGTACATTGGACAACTTTCAGAGAAGTGAAACATTCCCTTTAATTAAGGGAACCAGATTTTACAGGTGAAATCGGACACGCTTAATCTACCGATACAAACCAAAAACTAGATATTGGCCCGCGAGATGGCACTATCCCTTTAACACCTGTTCATATGTTCCCGAACAACACATGCTCGGAAAGTGCACAAGTTACAAACATCGATATTACGGGACGCCAGTTGTGCCGGACACGGCATTGAGATTCTGGTCATAGGTCTCGGGTCATAGGCAGTAGAGATGTATTTTTTTTTAAATACGTGTACAATTGTTATAAAGTAAGCTGTTACTGAATACTGCATTGCAATTAGTTGTTGAATACGCAAGTTATTCCCGAAAACCTGAGGTGTTGAGATAGCATCAACACCCTGCACTGGACTAATGTAGCATTCTAACGGACTAAAGTAACTTCCGCTTCGTTCGTTGCAAAGCAACGGAGTAACGGGTAACGAAACTACATTTTTGAGTGACGATGCTTACCACTGCAAATAAATTCCTCTTATTTCGCAGGTTCTTACACTTTCCTAATGGACATTTGATTTCAAATATTATTTTTGAACGGCGGTAAGTACTCAGAAGGGTCTCCGCTTCTGCAAACACGTTTTACGGGTGGTTACCAGAGCCGTATTTTCACCTGGCGACATTGCATAGCTATCAACCTTGAAATCTACGACTGACAAAATCCCCGAGTCGCATTACGTTTTATGCGTCATAAAACAAAAGGCTCCGTGTTATGCCCCTGCTTCGATCGGCCGCCCGCCTCATCACTTCGGGCACAAATTCTGTGCTTCGGGGAATGGACACTGGACAGCAGCGAGGGGAATGGACACTGGACAGCAGTGAGGCCACACCACCTGAGCCGAAGCCCCTCGTTTGGCGTCGCTCAAATCACTTATAGCTGCCGGCAGAGTGTCACTTACGTGGAAGCGGTCCAGCTCGCCTGCTGGAAAAACAGCCGGCAATCATCGACGCCGGACGGCACGGCGCGGCGTGGCGTGGCGTACACAGCATTGTAGCCTGTCATTTGCCGGGCTATATCCTGGCCGCGCTGTCAGGCGACGCGCAACGATCTGACAGCAGCAACTGGCCACTCTGACAGGCGAGCTGGCCGCCCTGACAGGCCAACTGGTCATCCTGACAGGCCAGCTGTCCACTGACGGGCGAGATGATCACTAGGAAAGCTCGCCGCCGTTACGCAGTGCACTGCTTGATGAACAAAAACGCTAGACTCTGTCCCAAAAACCGACTCAAACAAATGTCGAAACAATTGCAGTCACGGAATGCAACGAACTCGCCAACTGTTATGGCAGCTCGCAGGAGCGCCCACGAATCAAAACACGCCGTCCGAACCCCTCAAATCACGTCGCACATCGCCGCAAATCAGCCACGTCTTCGGCGACTCTCGGCGTCCCCAGAATCCTGCTGCGCGCAGCAGAAACAGCGTGTAATCAGCGACACAGCCGTCACTCGCGGCTGCCAGTCCCCGGAAGAGGCCGGCTTCTCGGACGAGTCGGAGGCACGCCCCCGGCGCCGGCTCGACAAAGTGACCGGAACAATGTGCCGCCTGGACGCCGGCGGGCCGGGGCGGCGGGCGGCGGGCCGGGGCGGCGCGGCGGGCGGTGGGCGGTGGGCGGCGGGTGGCGGGCGGCGGCACGGCGGGCGGCGAGCGGTGGGCGGCGGGCGGCGGGTGGCGGGCGGCGGGCAGCGGGCGGCGGGCCGGGGCGGCGCGGCGGGCGGTAGGCGGTGGGCGGCGGGTGGCGGGCGGCGGGTGGCGGCGGGTGGCGGGCCGGGGCTGGCCGGGGCGGCGCGGCGGGCGGCGGGTGGCGGAGGCGGGGGCGACGGAGGCGGGGGCGACGGAGGCACTATAGCTCAGCGCACCGGACGCGACATGGTCACCACCCTGCTCTTCGGCCGGCGTGGCCGATTGTGCCAACCGCGCCTTGCGGAAGCTGCCGGAGAACGCGAACAAATGGACACGACCTTGGACGGGGCCGGCGACGGAACAAATGACGCCCGGCCAGACGTTGTCGCACGACAAATGGACGCGCCCCGGCGCCGACTCTTCAGCAAATGGAGCAGCCCGTGATAAGGTACCCCGTAAACCCGCTCGCCCGCCCGACGCGCGAGTTACCGGAAACCAATTGCGGGCGCAACTTTGTTTCCCAGACTTGATACTTGTATTATTGTGGCATGCATATGCTTAAATGTCATATATGACTTTTACTGTCACGTGACATCTAATATTTTATATGACATTAAATGCCATATTTTTGTCATGTATTTATGTCATACGCTTATGTCACATGTTTACACTTATGCCATATGCTTATGTCATACGCTTATGTGCCTGCATATGATTACGAGCGAGCGCGAAGCGCGGAGCGAGTCCTCATTGACTATCGGATTTTTCTCACATTAGTAAGCCTTATACGTTGCCCGTATGAGAGTAACCACCACTGGGTACACTGGGTACACTGTACCCAGTAAAATTAAAAACCCCAATTTGTACTTGGTAATGTACCCAGTAAAACTGATAACCGGCTTCCCAGCCAGCAATTTGTTTGGGTACAGATTGGGACAGCATGGGAAGAGCTATGGAAATCCCACCTTCTCCCAACCGGGTTGGGCACATTTGGGCTTTCCCAGGCATTTCCGGATGAGACTGGGTGGCGATTAGGGTAAGTTGGGATTTCCCAACCTGTCTGAATCTTCATCAGTGGGCTATGATTGGGAAATCCCGCACAAATCCCAACTTTGGAACGGCTTTGGATTTCCATTGTTTTCCCAATCGACAGAGTTGGGAGTTGCGTGGGAAAACCGTAGAGATCCAGACCTCCACGATCGTGGCTTTATACCTAATGCAGGACGCACTCGCGATTTCGAAATGGGCTATATGGACTTGACCAAAATAACGTGGTCCTGATCTCAGTCCTCTGTCGAGACATAAATTCTTTAATCCGTAAATATGTTCAAAGGGCCAGGGGATGCCATCTGAAATAGGAACCTCCCCCAGTCCGTCCCCGGCAATGCGCAAATCATTCCCCCATAGTTTTGCCCATGAGAGGCCCTGTGGGTCGAGCGATTCTGGGGCATTGGTATGTGACATTATGAATCGCTAAGACCGTTGTGTTTTGTATACGCTTAATGATTAATATAACCTTAAAGGGATTATACGAGTTTCCGTCCTGGAAGGAAATGCACTCTTTTGCGTTGTAATGTGCTCTAATAACACGTTTAAAGACATTGAGAGTGACCTCGTGCGCATTTAATCCATTTATTCAGCATATTATCAGCGTTTAACCTTTGACCATTTCAAGCTTGTATCGATAACGAGTACTTGATCGGATTACTGTCCCACACAACTTTTAATATTTCTATCTTGGGCGGCGCATAGCCCGGGCAGTAAGTAAGAGGACGGCTGTCTATACCTCAGCAAGTACTGCAAAAAGTGCGCCGGTGGCATCAAACCGAACACTTTTGAAACGTCTTAACGTAAAGAATTGCATTTTCCCGAAAAAATGTGGTAACCGTGGCCTTCTACCACCATTATAAGTAACGTTTTTTACTAGTAAGCTCAATTATTCTGGGAAAACCCGTAGTACTCCCTTTGAAGACCGTTCACTGTACGTCTTCGACACACACCATGCGGCCTCTCTCGGAGCAGTGCCTTGGTTCAACGCCAGATGCGTCAGCAGTGCCATCCCACGACCGCGTCAAGTCTTTTGTTATTTATCACATTTATTCCGTTTATCATGCTCGCAACCATTTATACAATTGCTCGTACCACGACTGATCAAGTTGTCCGCTCGTCATTGTCTTATTGCTCATACGTCAAGTTATCACTCTTTGTTCTCTCTAACTCTTCGTTTGTGATTCATTTATGATATCTGTTGTTTGATTTAATCTTATACAATGATCCACCTTTTAATTCTCACCACTGCCGGTCCCTCTATCCCTGTCACAGCCGACGTTTACCCGGTCTGGTGGCCGCTTTGGCCACCGGGCAAGTGACGGCCCTCGAGCCGTCCCCCGGGAGTGGTGGCCGTCGTTCATGGCGTGGCCCTCCTCGCAGCTTCGTCCTGCGGGGAAGGGCCTGTTCATGGGGCGGCTGCCCGGTCAGCGGTTCATTTTGAACCCAGCTTTCCCCTCTCCTTCATTCCCATGGGCTGGCGCAATGGTCCACGGGCCGGCAGCGGTCTCCCTAAACCAAACCAAACCAAACCCATCTTATAACATCCAACCTTTTATCTCCAACTGCTGATCCACTATCCCCTCTGTCCCGCGACGTTTCACCCGGTCTGGTGGCCGCTGGCCAAAGTGACGGCCCCGGAGCCGTCCCCGGAGTGGTGGACCGTCCGTTCATTGCGTTGGGCCCTCCTCGCACTCGTCCTGCGGGGAAGGGCCTGTTCATGGGGCCGGCTGCCCGGTCAAGCGGTTCATTTTAACCCACTTACCTTCTGCTTCAATCCCATGGCTGCGCAATGGTCCGAACGGGCCGAAGCGGTCTCTCCCTAAACAAACCAAACCAAATCTTATAACCAACAAAATGTCAAATGTCAAATCTTCTATCATCCAGATCCCACCAAATTTTTCCGACTTCTGATCATTGACCGATGGTGGCGTCTGGCCACCGAGCATGTGGCGGCCTTTTACCGGTAACGGGAGCGGTGACCGTCGCTATGACGTGAGCCCTCCTCGCAGCTAGGTCGTGCGTGGAAGGGTCTGTTTATGGGGCGGTTGCCCGGTTGGTGTCATTCCATGACTGCGTAATGGTACAAACGGGCCGAAGCAATCTTCCCCCCAAAATAATAAAAATACGATCTCTTAACTTCTACCAACTATGGCAGTTCCTGAACATTGGTGACGTGTTACGTCGGTTTGGTGAAATAATCCGTGCCTATCGCACTAATGCCAATGACGATTTATTCCCGACCGGCCGGGCGGGGCAGGTTGGGATTATCCCTATTGGGATGGCAAACGATTCAATGTGTATTTGCCCATTTCGTGGCTCGGGAAACGTGCGGGAGCTTCCAAGCGGACGTACGGCACAGTCGGAAATTCCGGACGTTCAGCCGTACGAAGTGTCTTCATTTCCCGAACCGGTCCGATCCCGATCCCGACCGGGGTGGCTGAGTGGAAGTCCGGAAATCCCGTTTGGGATCGGACCGGGATTGCTGGCTGGGTTCGTATTGATAAGCTTTGCGTACTGCGTAGTGCGTAGTTATTTACGTTATTTAAATTAAATTGTATATTTTCTCAAATTGAATTTTAATCTGTTTAAAGTTGCATTGAATCTTTTACAAATTAAACTTCATTTGTTTCAAATTGAATTGTGTATTTTTCAAATTAAATTTTATATTTTTTTCAAATTGAACTTGCTCTTTTTTAATTTGAATGCAAAATGATGTACAGTGAATCTAGATAAATTAGTAATGGCTAAATTCAGACAAATATGTTCTTTAGACCAGTGTCATTAACTCCGCATGAGCGATGTGAGCAGACACACTCCCTTTAATAATGAAATACAAGTATTCCTTATTCAAAATTGGGAGTTTGGATTTTTTAAACAAGTACATATATCTCTTCGGAGTTCATGATCGGTGCTTTCCCTCTACTTTTCGAAACGCGACATAGACGCTTTTGCATCAATCTGTTCAACTTTGTTGAAGTAACTCGCAACAAATCGCATACAGTAAATAAGACGTTGTAGGGGGCCAAGTTAATCCGCCGAATGCATCACGGTTTTCTAAGATGTTTATTGATTGGTTACGGAAAAACGGTTCAGATGCATGTTCCTCGAGTGAATTACAATGGATTGAATACCTGTATGCTGGATATTCGTGGGAAAAACATCATTTTAATGAATCGAGAACGCAAAATAGGCCGCCGGCCGATGACAAACTAAACAGCCGATTTCAATGCACTTTTTCAAATGTTTGTTGATTTTTTCATACAAGTTTGGTACATATTTGCAAAAGATATAGTGCATGAAGAATATCATACATCTTCATGATAAATTACAATGCGTATGGGCAGGCTAATTTTAGCTTGGGCAGTGAATTGGTTACTAAGTATTAGTGTGTACCGACCGTTATAAGCGTGGAGCGCTGATCAACTTTAGCTTGAAATACACTTCGGTAAGAATGCAGAATGCCTATATGCAAAATATGATCAATTTAAGGTAAGGTGGGCAAGATGCCCCGCCGCACTATGGACCAGGAACCCGATCTAGCCCGCCATAATTGATTATTGACCTCAGATGGCCTTTTTGAGCCTCAGAACTTTGGTATGGGCACTTGAAGCAACTATTGTGAAACTGGAAACCATTTCGTACTGATTTCATTCTATTTAGCTCATCTTTTGGTCACCAGATAGCTCTTGATACCGGGCAGCCTATGCCGGCCGTTCTGACCAGTCACGGGCCGTTCTCTGCCAGACGGCCAGCTGTTGTATCGGCCGTACTGTGCCATTAGCAGTGGCCTTGATTTCGTAAAGAGGTATTTAAAAAAACATACATGACCCGAGGGGGTCACTTGGGCTCACATAGTAGAGGTCATATAGCAGAAATGTGGCACTTAGCTTTGCAATTGGCGCTGGAGTGGTGATTCTGGTGAAAACTTGTCAAATTTAGCAATTTTCTACGGATTTATACATGTTATAATTTTTCCCCATTGACTTATAATGGGGAGGTCAGGAAATCGACCTGATCTTAGGCCATCGATATTTCGCAAATCGAGATAAACAAATTGTTGGTGCTTTATAGCCTGATAATATACTGTGAGTTTCAAACTGTTCGGTCAATTACTTTGGCTGAGGCACGACCGCAAACATGTTTGGTTGGAGGTGGGGTCTCTTTACTTGACCTGGTGACCTGACCAGAGAAATCTCGACGTAAATAATTCCACAAATGTGTTTTATTAATTCCCAGCCAGCTGTGCCAAATTTGGTGACGCTGCGCACCACCGTTTTTCCCGCTATTTATGAAAAACCTTGGGGGGCGGAAGTCAACATGTCAACAATCAACGATTCAACAGTGCGGCAGTGTGTGTGCTAGGAAAGCATCCTTTCACATTAGACCATATTTAACATGTTTCCATACAAGCCTCACCGGCAACGTTCACCCTGGTATCGATTTCAAGGGATGTGGTTTTTGTATGGTTTGCTTACTTTTTTCTTATCACTGTTAACTCCTCGTTTAATCGAGTTGAAATTTTGCCTCAAATCACTGTACCTCCCATAGCGTAAGCATTGATGAAAAGATAAAAATAAAACTTCACGCTTTGGTGACGTGACCAAAGCTGGAAGCTACCAATGGCTTTGACTGGGGCCCGCACTGGCCCACTAATATGACATCTCTGAATTTATAAGCATGCAAAGCATGTTTTCAGCTCCTCCGATTTTGAGTTATTCAGATTCCTTGATCATGCAATCATTTCGTTTCACTGCGTCTCTTGTCTTTCCTGTCATCATGCATTTAATAACGATTTTCTTATTACTTTTTCTTCGCCATCAACATGAATATGGGCTCGCTTTGCGTTATGGATATACAGAACCTCATCGATTCATCATATAACCATTATATAGTTGTGCCTATTTATGAGGTAAAACTACCTTATATCGATCCATATATCAGGTCTTTGAATTCGCTTTTTGCCATGTTTTCTGCTCGAAATCGAATCATTTGCTCAAGTTCCTGCATCATCCAATCATCGTGGTTCACGTATCAGTTATCACACAACTTTTGCAACTAAGGCAGAACACAGACTCTGAGACTCTGACTCTGAGAACACAGACTCTGAGCCAGTGCACTACTCGCGAAATTACATTAGTGTCTTTTAAATATAAAACTACTTCAGCTTCTGCGAAAAGTATTCTTCTGTTCATACGTCACACACTAATCCCATATCCGGCGGCATTTTCATTCAACTCCCAGAGCGTCTCCGTTTTCCACATCACCTCGTCTTCCGCCGCCGCCTACCTCAGCCCGCCTCCAGTTAAACCATCCCGACGCCTAGAGGCGCGCCAGCAACTCAAACAACATATCTCATCAGGAGCCTCATCTGACGAGATCCGACCGTTTAATCTCTCTCCCAGTCTCAGTGTGGCTTCGCGGTCGGCTGCACCGGCTGAGTACCCCAGTGAACTCGCCACAAGACCGTCCGTGCCCGTCCCGCGCCCCGTCCCGTGCCCGTCCCGCGCCCCGTCCCGCGCCCCGTCCCGTCCCGCGCCCCGCCGCCGCCGGCAGGCCGTCGGTCGGCCCGCGCCGCTCACCGACGGAGGGTCATCGCGACCGACGCGCCACAGACGGCGTCGACGCGTGGTAGAGTGACGGTGCGGCACGGTGCGGCGCGGTGTCCAGTGACGCGATATCGGATTCGGAGAGGAGAGGGGGAGCCGGCGAAGGTGAGCAGACGACGTGGAGGAAGGGCGAGAGGGAGAGGGTGGGGGGATGGCGGACGAGTGTTTTGTTTTGACGGTTCTTGGCTGTAGAAAGGCTGTGAAGAGAGGCAAATAGCCTGCATAAGTATGGAGGTTATCAACAGATACGGAGCATGTGTAATATGATGCTGGATAGCGCTTTTGTGTTTACGTTAGTGGTAACGAAACAGTAATACAGAGTGTTATTGCATGAGTCTACGAATATTGAGCCATTTAAGCGATAAATTGAACATGTTAAGCTGGCAGGTTAAGTAAACCATGACTTGTGAATCATCATAAAGCGATTGGATTCGGTTTTACATATTTAACATAGTGACATAAGAGTAACGCACCCCTTCCACACACACGCACACAAGCACAAGCATAGGAACATAAACCAACACTATTCAAAATAGTTATTAGAGCTAAGGTCAGTAAAGTGAAATGAAGTTCGTCAACATAACTTTCATTTGGTGATATTTCATTTTTTTACTTTCTCATTTTTTCCTCCCTAGAAATTTGGTCAAGTAAAAAGTGAAGTACGGGGAGCCAGAAGCGCTGGCATCTGTCCTCCAAGTGAACAGTGTCATGCGACAGCAAAGCACCAGGCAGGACAGTCTGCTTCATGTTCCCCGATCTAGGACGGAGGCCGGGAAGAGACGTTTCTCCAGTCGTGCTCCCAGCTTGTACAATAATATACCAGCTGGACTCGCGGAGGTGGAACCGCGGAGCTTCGGTTGAGCACTAAAACGCGAACTTTTAGACGCTGCGGCTGAGAGAGCGACTGCCGTGTGACTGCTCTGACCTCTGGGCATGCCAATGCACCGAATGTATGGTTGCATGTCATATCATGATGTGTTTTATAGCGATTGTGAGTGTCACTGTCAGTTGTCCCCTCCCCTTGCGTTTCCCATTTTGACTCGGGGCTTAATAGCCACTACTTTAGTGGAAAAACCCACGACCGTGAATGTACGAATATATACTAATAGCAATATATATATATATATATATATATATATATATATTATATATATATATATATATATATATATATATATATATATATATATATATATATAACAATGTTATAAATATCATGTCAAATTATATCACGCGGAGAAAAGTTTATTAGCTTCGAAGGCATTTTCGCCTTTCAATTGTAAGAAGAAAAAAAGAGAAAGTATACGCTCAAACACAAATGGCAGAGGACAAATACGGAATGTTATTGCCTGAGCCTACGTTTATTGAGCCATTTAAGCGGTAAATGAAACATGTTAAGCTGACAGGTTAAGTGAACCGTGACTTGTAATGAATCATAAGCCCATTAACGAAATATTTGTTTTATTGATCTCCAGCATAGCACTGTTCCCATTTTGTTATTTCTATAAACCAATTTTGCTTAGTCGTACCTATATTATAATTTATATACTCAATGCTTAATAACTTGATAAAACGTCCTTAGTAAGTTAAGTTTTTTATGCGTATGTGCAGTTTATGCGTTTAGTATAAAGGCCGAAACACAGTCTTTTACGGAGCTGCTGAAAACGCACCAGGGTGCCTGCGGGAGCCTATTCAAATACATAGGTACATTTCCGCAGTCGATTTTTATTCCCGCAACGTTGCGCATCGTGCAGTTGTTGCGACCATCACTCAATGTATAGTAACAGTAACAGTAACACAAGTAACAGCATCCACTTCCGGCAGCAGTGGAAGACTGTGTTGCAGCCTGACGCACTCAGATGTTGACCTAAAGGGTGCGGGTGGCACATAAAAGCTTCCTTTGGAATTTTTGCATATAGTTTGCGTTTCATATTCCGTGTTTCATATTCTTCGTGTATTTTTGCACACATCACTCGTTTAGTGTTTATTTTTTAGAATTCATGCAGTGTTTCATATTCGTCGGGTACTCACTTGCTTTTGTCATAGGTATGTATGTTGAACATGTGATTGTCAGTGTGTATTATCGTGTTTCGTTTTTAACTTTGACTTCGTCCATAAATGGGTCATTCCGTCGGCGATATTGATAAATAAATAAAATACAATAAAATAACTTGATATTAACGGTAATGCGCATTGCTTTAATCAGCCTAGCTCTGTTCAGAATTGAATTCCGCACACACTGGTATTTTTCATTTATTGAAACAATGATAGGAATCGTAACTGCGAGTGAGTTTGGATGACGAGACATATTTGATGTTTTACTCGCAGCAAAGAGGACTCGCAGCGTAGTCCTCTTCAGGGGCGGTTCTCCCATGTAGGCAATGTAGGCAATGCCTACCCAGTCCGGTGGCTATCTCCCGATACCGATATTTATCTCCCCTTTTTTCCTTTTTTTATCTCTGTTATATATGATTCTTTGCTATCAGAATAGGCCTATTTTGGAGCAAATTTTCCATATTTTCCAAGAAAATTTCCTTCGAAACCATAAATTAAGCACAAATGTAAGAAAAACCTTGCCTAAGCTTGCCTACCTCGTCCTACTAGATTATCGACCAGCCCGTGTATAAATATATAGGGACCTGCTGGTAGATAGTAGCTGTAAGGTCGGCAAATAGACTAGAAAATTGACAAGAAGACACCTTTTTCAAGCGCAATAACTTCAAAAAATAAATATGACTGCAATACTAATTGTTATTTTAGGCCCGCATTGCTTGCTATTTAGGGGTTCAACATATTAATTTCAAAAAAACCACTTTTTAATGAGTCATCATTCTGAAAACGAGCTGTATACGCGCTGCAACCACTTATGTTGTTTATGTTAATCGTGTACCGCGGGCGTGTTTTTAAATGTAATGTTCAGATAAGTAAAAGCCATGTTTAAATTAGGTTTAGGTAGGTTAGGTTAAGGTTGGTTAGGTTAAGGTTGGGTTTGGGTTAGGGTTCGGTTAGGCTTAGGTTCCACCGGTTAGGTTAGGTTAGGTTTTAGGTTAGGTTAGGTTGGCTTAGGTTAGGTTTTAGGTTAGGTTAGGGGATTAGGTTTAGGTTAGGTTAGGCTTAGGTTAGGTTAGGTTTTGGGTTTAGGTTAGGTTTAGTGTTAGGTTAGGTTAGATTAGTTAAAAAATTGCCAGAGCTGTTGCTTTACATATGAATTTTAAACTTATCGACATTACATTTTTCAAACAGCATCCCGCGGCTCAGTTATTGTGCCTTTTGCGTAGGAAAGCCTTCATGAACCCGAGAATTCATTAATTAGGATTGCTATAACTACTGCTATAGCCGAGGCCGTATATATACCGCATAGCTATGTGTGAAAGATGGGTTGGTTGGCGTTGGAGATGGGTTGGAAACTGCAGCTTCTAGCCACCTATTAGGAGTATGAAGCATTATCGATGCGCCTATGTTATAAAATATAATCGATATGAGATGTAAAGTATTATTATTATTGATGTTTTGTATGATAATGTTGCCTTGCCTACCTAGTCTCAAGGGCCCAGCGCCGCCCCTGGTCCTCTTTGCGGACCTGTGCACCT
This sequence comes from Semibalanus balanoides, assembly GCA_014673585.1. Lineage (NCBI taxonomy): Eukaryota > Metazoa > Arthropoda > Thecostraca > Balanomorpha > Balanidae > Semibalanus > Semibalanus balanoides. The sequence goes on from VOPJ01013525.1 coordinate 15,718, forward strand.
TTATTCCGGATCACAGCGCGGAGTTGACTCGGGATTGACCCAATCAGGTGTCGGCACAGAGCCTTGTCTTGTCCTATCTTCCTCCAGACGCGGTTGATAGCAGCTCTGAGCTGCCGCTCGGCCCATGTGGGTTGTCTGCGTTCACAGCATTTATCACGATCGCCACACATTCTCTATGGGCCAAACATCGGTCATCATTTTCCCATGTTTCTCGTGCAGGAATCGTCGTGAAAAGGTCTTCTTCGCCCGCGTCCAGGGATGGTTGCAGGGTTACCTTGCCAAATTGCACCTTGTGACATAACCTTGAGCTCAGGGCCGATGGACTCAACCAGGTCATCGTAAACGACGGCGTTCACAGACTTAGCCCATGGAGAATGTGTGGGCGATCGTGACAGATGCTGTGAACGCAGACAACCCACAAACCAAACGACAGCTGAGAGTTACAATCAACCGGGCCTCGAGCAGGGGCGGCGCCACCAGATTTTACCTGGGGGGG
>VOPJ01013526.1:0-11730 GCA_014673585.1 Semibalanus balanoides
CTATCTCGTACCACGCGCTTGTTAAGCAGCCATTGATCCCGTTTCAGCTAAGGAACGTCGCTGACATGTCACCCAGATAGTGTGGAAATTCCATCCATCCTGATCGTAACGATTAGAGTAAAGTTACCCAATACTTATTTACCTTACTGTCCTTCAGTGATTAGGCTTAAAGGCCTAAGGGACCAAGAGCATATAATTGGTTATAATATTGTGGAGGACTCTCTCAGTTGCATATACATATATAAATTATGCCACTTCCAATGGGGCTGTACGGCAAGTGTTCGTTTCAGTAGCAGAGTTGGATACAAATAAGAATTACAGTATCCTCTGGTTTAGCAGTAACGTATCTAGAATTCAGGGCAATTTGGGACATAAGGAACCAGAAAAGAGAGGTAGACATGTATTTACGGTCCCGAACACATTTCATCATTACTTCGTTGACGGTGGATAGAACCACCGGCGGCATATCTCTGGAGCGCAGGGCCATTTGCGTGTACGCTAGAATGTATTCACAATGCAAAGAGAATAAATGACTTCCATGAATTGTCGGTATAACCCGGGACGCTGTCCCTAATAAATTAACATATCAGACAATTTTCCTAACAATAGAAAGACATGACTTCTCTACGATTCACGAATCCAGGTCTCCCTGTTAGTCCAATTAACTATGTAAACTAGCTGGCCGGTTCGTTAACAATCTTCAGACAGAAAGGGGAAATTCGTGTTAGTCCATGGCATAGTATGCAATATCGCGTCCTTGTTCCGTATCATTAAGCAAATTTCAGGACTCAAACGTCTTTAATTTCCGATATGAGCCCGAATTCTCTAACTTCTTCTACTATTAAATGCTGATGACCACAGTGTATCAAAGACTTCATCACATCTTTCTATATTATTTCGACCTATGTTTCCTATATGTATCGGGTTTCGGAGTCTTATCCTCAAAGACTTCATAACACCTTTCTATATTATTTTCGACCTTATGTTTCCTATATGTCTCGGGTTTCGGAATCTTATCCTCAAAGACTTCATTACATCTTTCTATATGTATTTTCTGGTTTCGGAGTCTTATCCTTAAAGACTTCACTACGTCTTTCTATATGTATTTTCGACATGTGGTTCCTCTATGTTCGGGTTCCGGAATCTCATCTTTAAAGACTTCACTACATCTTTATATACATATATATATTTCGACATATGTTTCTATATGTATTTTCTGGTTTCGGAGTCTTATCCTTAAAGACTTCACTACGTCTTTCTATATATATTTTCGAACATGTGGTTCCTCTATGTTTTGGGTTCCGAAAAAATCATCTCAAAAGACTTCATAAACATCTTTCTATATTATTTCGACATGTGCTTCTTATAATGTCTCGGGTTTCGGAGTCTTATCCTTAAGACTTCACCTAACATCTTTCTATATAATATATTATATACATATATATATATATATATATATATATATTATATATATATTTATTATATATATATATATATATATATAATATATATATATATATAATATAACTTCGACATATGTTTCTATATGTATTTTCTGGTTTCGGAGTCTTAACCTCAAAGACTTCATAACACCTTTCTATATTATTTCCGACCTATGTTTCCTATATGTCTCGGGTTTCAGAGTCTTATCCTCAAAGACTTCATCACATCTTTATATATATTATTTATACATGTGTTTCCCTATATGTCTCCGGGTTTCGGAGTCTATCCTGCAAAGACTTCCATTACATCTTCTAATATGTATTTTCTGGTTTCGGAGTCTTATCCTTAAAGACTTCATCACATCTTTCTATATAATTTCGAAATGTGGTTTCTATATGTTCTCGGGTTCGGATCTTAGCCTTAAAACCCGCGCCACTGCAGGGGGGGGGTTTTGATTTCCCGCCGCCCCCCTCCCCTCAGATTTTCAGAGTAAGCGGAAACAACGGCGGCGCGCAAGAGCCGCCAAATTTCGTACCCTGGTTTGGGGCATCAAAATTACCCACAGCTTGGAAAAGTTTTGAACTTCAGGTCATCTCAGTTCAGGTCACAAGTCCATGTCAAGTGAACCTCAACTTCAAAATGTTGCGATTGGTGCCAGGCCAACAGTCTTTTTTCGAAAGTTTTGACACTTGCAGGATTTCATAAAGAATATCAGTACCTACAATTCTTTTATCTCGGATTTTTTTGTATCGTGAACCAAAGGTCATGTCAATTTCCTGACCTCCCCATTATAAGGTGAATGGGAAATAAAACAAATGCTTTCCTTTCATAAACATTCAATTGGATTCAAGGCTATTCTTCAGAATCATGCCTATTTTAGCTCATTTCTGAATGATCAAGGTGCCAATTGTTGGCTCAGTGATTTCTACACGGTCATCTGAGGTCCATCTGAGGTCTTCAGCAATGATTTGCTAATAACTCTTGATAGAAGAGATAGAGACGATTTAGTTTGACATTCAATGTGGTTCGTCCGTCTTAGCCGCGTTGCCCCATATGCAACATGACCTACACTGGGTCACCAAATAACCTTAACCTGAAGGTCAAATTTTGAAATTGACCTTACCAAGGTCACCGTGTATATGTTTCAAAGCGGCATCAATGAGATATATTTTCGACATGTGGTTCCTCTATGTTCGGAGTTCCGGAATTCATCTTCAATAGACTTCATAACATCTTTCTATATAAATCCTCGACTGTGCTTCCTATATGTCCTCGGGTTTCGGAGTTTATCCTTAAAGACTTCATACATTCTTCTATATATATATATATAATATACATTACTATATATATATAATATATATATATTATATATATATAGTATATATATCATATATACTAATTCTTTCGACAATGTTTCTATATGTATTATTTCTGGTTTCGGAGTCTTATCCTCAAAGACTTCATAACACCTTTCTATATTATTTTCGACCTTATGTTTCCTATATGTCTCGGGTTTCAGAGTTCTTTATATAATATATACTCTTCATATATAGTATTTCGACATATGTTTCCTTACTGTCTCGGGTTTCGGATATTATATACAGATTATTAACCACTCATATCATCACTGATATCTACTTACTAGAGATATATAACGGAGTCTTCATCTACCAAGGACTTCATCAATCTTTCTATATAATTTCGAAATGTGGTTTCTATATGTTTTTCTCGGGGTTTCGGAGTCTTTAAGCACTTTAACCGCAACTGCAGGGGGGGGTGATTTCCGCCCCCCCCTCAGGTTTTCAAGAGTAGCGGAAAAACGGCGGCGCGCAGAGCCGCCCAAATTTCGGTACACACACTCGCTCTCTCTCTCGCGCTGCTCAATACACAACTTTGGAAAAGTTTTGGACTTCAGGTCATCTCAGGTCAGGTACAAGTCCATGGTCAAGTGACATACACCTTCAATGTTTGCGTTGGTGCCAAGGCCACAGTCTTTTCTCGAAAGTTTTGAAACTTGCAGGATTTCAATAAAGAATATTCAGCCCTTACAATTCGTTTATTCTTTCGGATTTTTCGTATCGGTGACAAAGGTCAGGTCAATTTCCTACCTCCCCATTTATACGCTGAATGGAAAATAGAAATGCTTCCCTTTCAGTAACAATTCATGTGGATTCAGGCTAATTCTTTCAGAATCAATGCTATTTTTAGCCTTCATTCTGAATGATCAAGGTGGCAATTGTTGCTCAGTGATTTCCCTCAAGGTGCATCTGAGGTCATCTCGCACGCGCATCAGCATCGATTTGCTAAATACTCTGATAGAAAGAGATAGAGACGATTAGTTGAACATCAATAGTCTCGCGCTCTAGTTCTGTTTAGCCGCGTTACCATAATGCACATGACCTACCTGGGTCACCTAAATGACTTGAACTGAGGTCAAATTGTGAAAAATTGGACCGTTACAGGTCACGTGTATAATGTGTCAAAAAGCGCATCACACTGGGAACAACACACTGTACTCGCGCGCTCCCATCGCATCTCTCCTATCTTTCCTTAGGTGACATGGCTATTCAGAAAAACTGTTTTTTCGCTAAAAACAGTATTTTTGACCTTTCATGACTTCTGGAGCCTGAACATTGATCTGAGATATTTGAGGACACTCACACTCGCGCACTTGAAAATTGTCAATAGTACTCCGATTGCCTCTCTAATTGTTTTGCTCCTAGCTCTCCAGAGTTTCGCGGAGATCACACTCGCTGGTCTTCCTGAAGAGTCCTAAAGAGTCCTAAAACGGAAATCTGACCCTTTGGTGACACTTGGTGACTCAATTTGTTACCTGAATTCCAAGAAAAGACCTGAAATACTTTCGATAGAGCTTTTGCCTAGAAGCTATCTAACCGCCGTTTTCCGCTTGTCGCTACGTTGCGTAGTTTTGGAGATCTCACGGGGGGGCGGAAATCATCCCCCCCTGCAGTTCGTGTTCGGCGCGAACCCCCTGCAGTGCGCGGGTTAAAGACTTCATTACATCTTTCTATATCATTTTTGGTTTCGGAGTCTTATCCTCAAAGACTTCATCACATCTTTCTATATATATTTTCGACATGTGTTTCCTATATGTTCTTGGGTTTCGGAGTCTTATCCTTAAATACTTCATTACATCATCTCTACATGTTCCAAAAATGTGTTTTCTATATGTTTCTGGTTCGGGTCTTGTCCTTAAAGGACTTCATTACATCCTTCTATATGATTTCGACATGTACTTCCTATATGTTTCTGGTTCGGAGTTCGCATTTTAGAGGGCATTTATGGGAAAACTCCCGCTGGACAGGTGGGACGTTTTGACGATGGCAGTAGATAAGCTCCAACACAAGGTAGAACAGTTAATTTATCTAACCGACAGGTAATTTTTACATGCATTAAGTTTGGCGACAAACTAGCCGTAGTCACCACCGACAAGACAAAGAATCCCAGTGAAGGCTGATTAATCCAGTCCATAAGAGAATAGTAATCCAATTACTTTCTTATATCCCTACTATAAAGGTAGCGATGAAAGGGCTATGACAAGATGATAATGGCAAAATATTCTTGTTGCTATAAACTAAGGATGGTTGTTGGGTGTTGGACTGAAGTATTAGAAGTCCGACGTCTTCCAAAGTACAGGACTCACACTGATAGTGCCTCGATGTGAAAACTTGGCGAATAGTTCGTACAGATGATTATCTTCGGCCATAATCAGGTACTAGAGCGACCGTTCCCCGGGATTGATATGATAACCTACACAAGTCCTTGTCCCCTCGAAGAAGAAGAAAAAAAACGGGTTAACCGCAGTGGGATTCCCCGGCCCCAAACGAAATGGAGAAGTAGCATGATGACTTCCCGAGCGTTATGCTTCTAAGACAGCCTTCAGATTGGGTAATACGTCGGGTGTCCGATGGCATTGAGGGAGGTATTAAGTCGAAGGTATCGTGGGATAATTCCACACCTAGGCGTCTCGCGCCCACCGCCGCCCGTCGCCGGCACCGACTGACCTTGGCCCCGGTCCAAGTCTCGGGGTCCAGTGTTTCCGTCAGCTTATTCGAGCCCCATGGCCGGGGAATACGGCTGCCCTGTCTCAGTGTAGTGTTGCTGATCGATAACTAATAGTATTTTTCATCTCGTCCTATCGTGCAAATATGTTTCCCTGTTTTCGTTTGGTTCCCCATTCGTCTGTCGTTTTACTATATCACCTAGTATCACTCAGACCTCTAATGACCTTGTCCCCCCGATCACTGACCTGATACTCCTCCCCAAAACACATCCTAGGACGACCGTTCCCGTCAGGCGTCGCATTGACGTAAGGTCATAGTTAAGACGTCAGTTCATTAACCAGTGCTCATGTTCCTTGAACTTCTTCGAACAATCGAAATCCTACTGTACACAATTGACTTAGGATCGTGTCAGACCAAAAATCTGGCTCTTCACAGAGAAATGAAAATAACCGTCTGGAGTCATTGAGTCATACTGTAGACCACAGTGACTTTCTGTAACCACCTGATGAATACAGGTTAAATTATTGAATCTAACAAATCTATACAATTGGTTCTCGAACAATAGCAATTACTTGCAAGGGAATCTGGAGGTGCCGGAACCGGCATGCGAAAAATCGGTGACCACTGTCACAATTAGTGGTAACATGGTAAGTAGTGGCTGGACAATGACTAGCTGATCCAAGTCCACTAGACCCAAATTTTGTATTCCTAATCATATGCATATATATACGTTGCATTAGATACCAATTTATAAGAGGTCCATCCACTCGAATATCTCAAGCCCATCCTCTCATCGAGTTCGCCTAAGGAAAGAGGATACTTCTGCTCCAGAAGCACGAAGTCGACTAGTGCGTTCATGGGAGTGTCATCCTGTTTGAATATTGACAGTAACTATTGTCAATTGCTGGCTGACCGCCATCCGTCTCTGAGTGACCTGGCGGCTGCCTGACGACCGCTGAGCGGACTGTACCCTTTCCAAACCGCCAGAATGCATTGTAAGTTCCGTCATAAGCGAAATAACCTAACTTGGTAATGACGATTGGGATTCTAGGCGACACAATAGAAGGTATATATGACATGAAGATTTTAAATGAGGTAAGACTTGCGAGCACGGTTCTCATACCGAAATCCCTTATCAACACGGCCCAGGATATGTTCAACAAGTTACACCATGGAACAGCAAGGAAGAACTATTCTGATAAATTTGAGAAACCTCAATAAGGTACACACTCTGGGTATTTCCCGANAAAGACTTCACTACATCTTTCTATATATTATTTCGACATATGTTTCCTATATATTTCTGGTTTCGGAGTCTCATCTTCAAAGACTTCATCAACATCCTTTCCTATATTATTTTTGACCTATGTTTCCAATATGTCTCTGGGTTTCGGAATCTTATCCTTAAAGACTTCACTACATCTTTCTATATATTATTTCGACGTATGTTTTCCTATATGTTTCTGGTTTCGGAGTCTCGTCCTCAAAGACTTCATCACATCTTTATATATATTTTCGACATGTGGTTCCTCTACTTTCGGGTTTCGGAATCTTATCCTCAAAGACTTCATTACATCTTTCTATATGTGTTTTCTGGTTTCGGAGTCTTATCCTTAAAGACTTCACTACATCTCTTCGATATATTATTTCGACATATGTTTCTATATATATTTTCTGGTTTCAGGTGTCTCATCCTTCAAAGACTTCATCAACATCCTTTCTATATTATTTCAACGTGTACTTCCTATATGTTTCTGGTTCGGAATCGCATTTTAGAGGGCATTTATGGGAAAACTCCCGATGGACAGGTGGAACGTTTTGACGATGGCAGTAAATAAGTTCCAACACAAGGTAGCACAGTTCATTTACCTAACCGACAGGCAATTTTACGTGCATTAAGTTTGGCGACAGACTAGCCGTAGTCACCACCGACAAGACGAAGAATCCCAGTGAAGGCTGATTAGTCCATAAAGAATAGTAATCCAATTACTTTCTTATATCCCTACTATAAAGGTAGCGGTGAAAGGGCTATGACAAGATGATAATGGCAAAATATTCTTGTTGCTATAAACTAAGGATGGTTGTTGGGTGTTGGATTGAAGTATTAGAAGTCCGACGTCTTCCAAAGTACAGGAACTCATACAACTGATAGTGCCTCGATGTGAAACTGCGAATAGTTAGTAACACGATGATTATCTCGGCCATAATCAGGTACTAGAGCGACGTTCCGGGATTGATTGATAACCTACACAAGTCGATTGCCCCTCGAAGGAAGAAAGAAAAAAAAAAACGGGGTTCACGCAGTGGGTTCCCGGCCCCAAACAAATGGAAGAGTAGCATGATGACTTCCCGAGCGTTAAATGCTTCAAGACAGCCTTTTCAGCTTGGGTATACGTCGGGTTCGTGGCATTGAAGGGAGGTAAATTAAGTCGAATGGTATTGTGGATAATTCACACCTAGTGGTCTCGCGCCCACCGCCGCCCGTCGCCGGCACCGACTGACCTTGGCCCCGGTCCAAGTCTCGGGCCAAGTGCTTGCGTCAGCTATTCGACCGTGGCCGGCGGGGAATACGGCTGCCCTGTCTCAGTGTAGGTGTTGCTGATTACCTAACTTGGTAATGACGATTGGGATTCGAGGCAACACAATAGAAGGTGTTTATGACATGAAGATTGTAAATGAGGTAAGACTTGCGAGCACGGTTCTCATACCGAAATCCTTATCACACGGCCGGAATACTGTTAAACAAGTTACACATGGACAAGCAAGGAAGATATTCTGAATAAATTGAAGAAACCTCAATATAGTAACACATCTGGGTATTTCCGAACCCCTTTATTTAAGGTTGCGGAAGTCCAGAGGTGACCAACCGACGGCCGCAACCTTTAATTTATGGGTCTAGCGGAAAGTCCAGAGGTGACAACCGACGGCCGAACCATTTATTTATAGGTCTAGCGGAAGTCCAGAAGAGACCAACCGACGGCCGAACCCTTTATTTACAGGTCTAGCGGAAGTCCAGAAGAGACCAACCGACGGCCGAACCCTTTATTTATAGGTATAGCGGAAGTCCAGAAGAGACCAACCGACGGCCGAACCATTTATTTATAAGTCTAGGGAAGCCTAAGATGTGAATCATAAGTTATTGAGCGGTATTCATTTATCAATTTTCATTGGACTCCATAGGTAATTCAAAACACTCGCCATATAGTGTAATTCCTTATTAAATAATAAACGATAAAGGACATTTCATCCTTCTTGGGGTTCCTCATCCACGGGCAACCAGCACTACTGGGAGGGAATTTTTGGGGGCCGCACAAATATTTTGATATAAATGGAAGGATATGTCTTGGATGAACCGTATGAATGGATGATGAATAAACCTTAAGATAAGGCCAGTAGGGGTTGGTTGGCGGATCAAGCTCGATAGCCACGTGGTATGTACCCGAATAAATTGACGTTGCAAACTCTACAAATGGCGGAGTGAGTTCTATCTTTGGCCGAAGAATCCAGCAGCCTACATTGGAATAGAAATCATTACATGGGTTTGGCAACGGTCATCGGGCAGTCAACAGTATAACCTAGTCCTTTCCCTTCCATGTGTACCATTCACCAATAGGGTGAAGTAATTGACTCCTTTCCTCTAGCAGTGAAATAACATGTGTTGTGGACTGTCTAAAATCAAGCAAAAACACATTGGCCTATATAGTGTCCGGAATGTTCAGCCTCAAATTTAAGCATCTATTACCATTAGATGTGAGTGTATGCAAATGGGGACGACGTTAAACTACAACCACACTTTTCACCACCGNTTCACCACCTGTTACCATTCAAAGAAACAATAACACTCTGTCATTAAAACACGAAGTACTTCACCAACTATCCACCCTTCTCTCCGGGACACCCCACCACGTCACACGTCACACCCCCACGCTACAGTGCCATTACGAGTATATCATTACATCGTACCTGATGCCACATGGTCGGGAAAGTGTCTGTGTGCCATTACGAGTATATCATTACATCATAACTGATGTCACATGGTCGGGAAAGTGTATGTGTGCCATTACGAGTATATCATTACATCATAACTGATGCCACATGGTCGGGAAAGTGTATGTGTGCCATTACGAGTATATCATTACATCATAACTGATGCCATATGGTCAGGAAAGTGTCTGTGTGCCATTACGAGTATATCATTACCAGGAACACTGAACACTATCATTACATCATACTGCATCGAGTTCACCGGGTCTGGAATTACCTATCACGCAGTTGAGCAATATATTTGAACCATATATTTGTATTTTGTACTAGTCCAGGTCTGTTGCTGCAGGTGGAGTATGCTTCGATTTGTACAGTTTCTATATTGCTTGTCGAGTTCTGCCCAACATTTCTGCCAACTGGCGGTGTGGGCTGACTTTTGGGGCAAAGCAGCGGATTGGGCAAACAGAACAGTGGCCAGAGTTCAGTTCAGAACAGTACACAGGGACCAAGCTAGATGAACATCAGATAACAGACTGAGAGACCAGGGTATAAGACAAGATGGCTAGCATGGACTGTAGGACTGAGAATACGTCAGGGTAGAGAACATTGTACAGCCATAGTGAGCATAATGCAGCCATAGTCGAGGGGATAGGAGTGGAAATGGCATGGTAAAGGATGGGGCCTGGCACGGTGCAGAGCGCAGGGTGCGGCGGCCGCCTGCTATAAAATCGGTTTATGCCGCCGTTTTCAGCTGGACTGCGTGATTCAGTGGTTTACATTACTGATCGGACATCGGCTACCCACATTTTGTGATTGTTTTTCCTCGCTTCGTATCTGGTTACCAGGTCACGTCAAGTAACCCCCATATCCAAAAAAAAATGTGTTCGTAAATCGTACCACAGTAGAGTATTTGATCTAGTGGTTTCAAGCTCGCAGGTTTTCAGCATGACATACGTACTTACAATCTGCCATTTCGGAATTATTTTTTGGCGGTGACAACTCGCACCACGCTGGGGCATAATCTGCCACCCTTCCGTTTTTTTTTTTTTTTTTTTTTTGTAATCAATAACTCAACTACTATGGCAGATATCAACGTGACACTTGCAGTACCTTATCCGACATCGATTCTACGTATGCTCAATAATTTTCGATGAAATTGATCCAGTACTTTGGAAGATATTGGCCTTTTAATGGCGTGATGTCATGCCATTTCTGGTGAAAAACGTATATGTTTAAATAATCGTAATAATAGGTTTAACCCTCGCCCTACGGGAGCGTTTTTCACCTTCACCCTATGGGGGGGGGGGCTGACAGGCCCCCTGCTAATCTCCAAACCAAACATGATAGAGCAACGCGAAAAAAAAAACAGCTTGTTGCCTGTCACGTGAGGAATCTGATAGTATATAATTTTTTGCTTCAGGTCAAGTGAAAGACCTAAAATCGACCAAGTCCAAAAATAACGATTTTTTCAGACCGTCGTAAATATTAAAGTTATGAAAATAAAATGATTTGGTTAGCGTCAGCCTGTTGGTTGTTGAACTTGAATCTGCCCATATATCGATTTATAGGTCTGGGTTAGTTATTGACATCTTAGGTCACGGAAACAGTCACCATAGATGATTATTGCTATGGGCGATTAGCATTAGCAACCTCGACTCGATCACGTCTAGAAGAGCGATCAGAAAACTTCAAAATTAGAAAATGATAAATGCAAATAAAAAGGCATTTTTCTGGACTAGTTTTGGCTCCTGAATGTATAAAATTTATTTATTTGTTCGTATCTGGTCAGCAGAAGTCCAAAAAAGTGTTCAAAAAAAATCACGTCATAAGTTTCTTACACTTAGAAGTCATCACTCAGTCAAAAATAGAGATATTGCTTTGAAATGTTGTTTGAGTATTGTTTATTATCAGTTCTTTCACATATATTTCGGTTTAAAATCATCTTTCAAAAGTTTGATTTTGTGGGGAATTCCTCCCATTTTTATTTGTTTTTTTGGGGTTCAAAACCTTTTTTATTTTGACATTGCCACATTAAAGAAAATGTCATTGTACGTCTTTTCTTGTTTTTGTTTTTTTGCAATTTTCTGATTTTGTTTTGTATGATTTTTCAAACAATTATCGTTTGTTTACGAACATGACGTCATCAAACGTCATTATTTAAGAATGTACTCAACCAATTTCAACGAAATTTCGACGGAATATGTATAATTGTTGTTGTTGGTGATGCGGGCAGCCGTTTCTCAAAGTTTTCGGGAGACCATTTTCTAAGATGCTTTAT
>VOPJ01013531.1:0-20248 GCA_014673585.1 Semibalanus balanoides
TATTGAGTTTAAATCAGGCTTAATAGGACATGAAATGTATTCTGACATTACAAATTTCGAAAGAATGCTTAAACAACAAATATTGTCATTTTCATTGTTGCATAATACTGCAATTAAATGATTTTGAACGTAGTGGCGGCGGACTCGTCAAGTTCATTGGCTGGAAGAAAACTGAACTTTGAACGATGATATTGAGCGACTGGGCGCGAATAAAAAAAGGTCATCATGGTGCTTATCAAATCTGATTTTCATTTAACATATCAAGTTTTACTTTTAAAGACAGTGTCCCTTTAATTACCGGAAATAAAACTATGGAAACTTCTCTGTTTCACTGCTGGAATAGCACTAGCTGTGATAGGATATATATATATATATATATATATATATATATATATATAATATATATATATTATTATAATATAAGATATATATTGTTACATTAGTATGAGAAATCCGTAGTAGGCATACTTAAGCAGTTATGATTGCAAACAAACTGACCGGCCAGTTAGTTTGCAACGCAACTAGTTAGTTTGCAAACTAACGTAGTTTATATGCGAAATCGCACGATGTAGTTGGCGTTATGTATACCTATCCAGTTGGCAAATTTGGTTTTGATCGAGGCTTCGTCCAAATTGTATCGCTCGCTTATTCCGCGTCCCGTTAGGGCATCCCCGATCGAATCGCTGCTTCAGCATTGTATGGCCTGCGATCCGTGGCAGCGGTCGCACTCAAGGTCAGGTCAAAGTGTCGTCTCTAGTGAATGGGGTGGTCCGTGATAAAGGCATGCCGGTACCTTAAACTTTCAATTATAAATGCTGTCGGCCAAATAGCAATTACCTCATCGGACGGTATGAAACAGGGGGCCCGCGCAGTACGCACTGCAAGCGAGTCCTGGCATATGAAATTCATTCATTTATTTCTTCAATAAAGAAAATACAGAATGTTATCAAATTTCACTTTACTTTTTGAAAAAATAATGCATTCATTATTGTCATATCTAAAGCTGGTAGACCACTCAGAGGCGGCCAGTGTTGGAATTCTGGCCGCTTTCTAAGATTATGGTCCGTTACTTTGCTCTCTTCAGTGAGTTACCCCGCGTCGACCTCAGCCTTTCGGGTTCATCTAACGCCCGGGTCATTATGCCGCAAATTCCCAGTGGAGGTGCAAACTTTTTGCACAAATTAGTTATATTCTGGACTCCAGAATATGCCCAGATTATGAAATATAATGCATAAATCCAAGTAATTAGTACGTACCCTGCTATATTCTGTAGTCCATAATATATCAATTATGGAGCAGGGTCACATTTAAGGGGGTCACCACACCATGGCCTCCCCTTGGGCGCCGAAGGCGCATCCAGACACCGAAGGCGCCTTCGGCTCATGAATATGAGGCGCGCTCCGGCTGAATATGAAACGTGTTCCACTGAATGAAAGGCGCTCTCCGATACACCTGAAGGCGCCCTCCCACATACTTTCAAAGCCCCCTCACAACTTCTTCCAGAGGCGCCCTCCAATACACCTACGAAGGCGCCCTCCCACATAGCTCCAAATGCGATCTCCAAAGCACATCTAAAAACACTTTCCCACATGCCTTCAAAGGCGCCCTTTGATAAACTTCTGAAGGCACCCTCTCAAACATACCTTTAAAGGCGCCCTTCCATATACATCCCAAGATGCCCTCCCACACAAATAAAAGGGCGCTCTCCTACACACCTCCAAAAGCGCCTCCCCTATGCACCTTTGAAAACGGTCTACCAAATATCTACATTATGCATGCTCAAAAGGCGACCTCCAATACGTCTCTGATGGTGCCCTTATACATACCTCCAAAGGCGTCCTCGAATACACTTTCGGTGGTGTTCTCAGATACATATACGAGAAAGCGTATGAGGGCGCCCTCCGATACACCTCTAAAGACACCCTCCCACATACCTCCAAAGGCGCCCACCGATAGATTCACGCTAAGGCGCCCGCTCACATGTTTAAAAACCAACCCTCAGATACATATATCTGAGGAGCCCGAGGGCGCCCTCCCTAACATAGGTACCCAATGACGTTCATTTGCTAAATGTGAGGCGAGGAGTAGCCTCTGGTCTCACAGAGGTGCCTCTTAACCTATGTGGGAGGGCGCCCTCGGATATCTATCGTAGGCGCTTTCGGAGATTATTAAGGAGGGCGCCCTTAAGGTGTATCGCGAAAGCGTGGGGCAGGCAGTTTTAAAAGTTGTATCGGAGGTTACCTTTGGAGCTATGTGGGGATGACGCCTTCATCAGAGGTTCATCGGAGGGGAGCCATTGGGATGTGGTAACTGGAGGCGCCCTTGGCAATTTATCGGAAGCCTACCCCCCCCCCCCCCTTCCTCCGCTCAACAACATCTTTTCGCTGACGCTGCCATCATGTGGATTTGGCGCCCCTGAAGGCTTGGACCCCCCTTGGCGGATTTATAAAACGCCCACTGTTCTGAGTCCAGAATTAATAACTGCATTGTGCAAAAAGTTCCACATCCACTGGAGAATGCGAGCAGCATCAGGACCCGCGCGTTTAAAGCTGCACCCGAAAGAGCTGAGGTCGACTCGGGCGGTAAACTATGAAGAAAGCAAATACCGTACCAGGAAAGCGGCTACAACTTCGCGCTTGGCTGCAGTGGCGGGTTCACCAACTGAAGAGATGAAAAGAAAGTGATGATGCATCGAATTTATCAAAAAAAGTAACGTCACATTTTATTTTATAATATGTATTTATTACAAAAAAAATCATATACCAGGACGTCGCTTGCAGTGCCATCTTGTACTGTCCCCGATCTTACCGTCTGTTTGCATTTGTTATTGGCCGACAGCATTAAGAGTTGAAAGTTTAAGGTACCCGGCATGCCTTTTTCACGGTTCCACCCCGTTCAATGCAGACGTCACCTTGAACCTAACCTTTAGTGCGACGGCACGGGTCGCAGGCCATCCAATGCTGAAGCAGCGATTCGAATCGGGAATACCCTAACCGGACGCGGAATAAGCCAAGCGATAATAAGTTGACAGAGCATCGATCAAAAACCAATTGCCACGGATAAGTATTGTCAAGCATCTTATAAGAAACGGTTGCGATTAAGTCAGGCTGACCAAAATGAGCATTCGAGCAGGGGATCTTAACCAAAGAAGAACACTCGAGGCAGGTAGCACACCTATTGCACACTTCATGTCAGTCACTAAAATGAAATACATTATGTGATAATTTCATTCTTTTAGTCAAAGAAATGAGCTGAAAAATTCAAAATGTATAGCATTTGAATAAAGTTAAGAAGACCAATCAATCTACATGTCATGAAATATAATAATAGCTTGTATTCTTGAAATAATATTTACCGGTGACTGAGTATTCTTCTTGCAATGAGGCCCCACGCATGGCAACTATCATCGTAGATATAACTTTATTGCACATAATAAATAATTAATGCTTAGACAAAGACATATTCAAATTATTACATGAAAAATAACCTCCTATGCTCATAATTTGTGTAAAAATTAAAAGAAAATCCCAAAATATATTTTCAGCTATATTTTGAATCCTATCCCTGAAGAATTCATATCCACTGAAGAAGGCCATGCTTGAATATATTTTGGATTTTCTTTGAATATTTACACATATATGAGGCATGAGGTTATTGTTTCATATAATTAATTTTACTAATAATGCTCAAAGTAACGTTTGATTTCATTAAGGACATATGCATAGCAAAAATGCCCTACTTATCAAGGTATTTATGTACCCGCGAAGCCTCTTTCCTCTGTGCCATGAAACACGACGGAAGTACTGGTCGGATTTGTCTACCTGCCCAGTTTTTCACAGCAGTAGCAGATGAGGCTACCCCGCCTCCCTTAAGAAAGCGCATAAATGATATAAAACAAGCATAATATATACATTTTTGGACTCAATAGGATAGTTCATCTTCTGCTTCTTAGCGTAATATGCAACGAATTTGGAATCCCAGCTCGAAAATCATGAAAAANCCCAGTGTTCAGAACGGCCACTCTCTTGCGTCCATGGCGAGCGGACAGGTGTGTAATATTACAACTTGTGTCGAAATTTATGAACAGTGATTTAGCCAGATGAACTTGACAACCCCAATGGGCTTAAACCAGCGAGAGCCGAGAGGTGGTCTCCAGTCTCCACGGTAACGAATAATTCGATGTTTAATGTAATTTCCCTTTTCTCTCCAACGCGAAGATATTCCACTCATCAGCCGGCAAATTTAGCATGGTGTCAGATGCCGGGACACGACGAAATGCATTTATTCAAGTACCTTTATCATATTTACATTCCGACGTCCCGTATAGGTGTCTTGTAACAGTTATCCATCCATAGCCAGAAGTATGGTGATTGTGATAATATATCCCATACCCCTGGAAATCTCACTGCTTCTGAAGACTTTCCGTCCCGCTGTTGAACTCCATGACACGTTGATTCCAATCTCGACATCACTCAGTCGCCTCTTAGAAGACTGGCGGCTGATCCCGGCGACCCTGTGACTCGCGATCCGAACAAATATCACGAACTGAGTAACGACACTACTATATCTCTCCCGGTGGTGGAAATCGAGCGCTGCCAACTTTATAGGCCGAATCCTCCTGATTCGACTCGGACGGCAGCGGTCCGCTCCTGTTCATGTTATCGCAGCTCCACTAACGTCAGACATATTGTTTGACAATATGTTACAGCTCTCTGCAAGTTAGCATTTAGCAAGACATTAAGTGGACAGAGACGGGAGATGCATGGAATGAGAGCATGTCTCCTATATCTGAAATGTGTCTGAAGGTGTCGTTGCGAATTAATGACAGTCTGTGGCCCTGGCCGACGAGTCATGTCCATTGAATTGAGACAATATATCTACACCGTCGCTACCCACCTTGTCACAACATTATTATCAACAAATTATGAAGAAAAACACATGCAAAAATCCGTTTTGGGAATTAGGAACAAGAGATGCACAAAAATCCCAAAAACACGAACCGGCACCGCCAGCGCCACCGCTCATTAATGAGTTGGCACCGGCATTAAGCCCGGCCACATGTGGCAGTACCCGCGAGGCCCGGCAGCCAGCAATGTGTAATGTGTATCTCTACTGCATTATACATTAAACAATATTTTACCCCCGAACTTGTACTGACCCCGACATGAGACCAGCAAGCCTGAGTTCAGACCCAACTTCTGGCCCGCCGGGCCTGAGTTTGGGCCCGGCGCCGTCTCCGTGGTCCTGAAATTTGCATCTACTAGGAACCATCAACCCAGCATCTTTGTGGGATAAAACCCTCGTCTATCAAGCAAGACTTCCGCTGAGTTTGTCATTCTGAGGCCCTTCAGTGATTGTGTAGTGCGGAACAGGATTTTGTTACGAATACTATAATGCTGAATGGCACATGTGTATATTTAAATTCCGCATAGAAGAGGAACTGACAGGTCTTAAATTTGTGATGGTCCTCCTTACACAAAATCACAAAATTACAGCAACGCTATTTTCATACCATGCGAAGTGTATTTTATACTCCACGCCAAACTATTTAAAATGCAACTATTTGTTTGAGTGAGTACCTAATACCTATTTGGAAACTGAATTAATAGGCCAAATGTGTGCATCAATTCAGCACCTGTACGATTTTTGCCCCAAACTAGAACTTGCAAAATAATGCGCTGCAAACTGACAGACGGAAGTAATATGGCTCTGCGTTGAAATATTCCGTCCTGTGACGGGTCGGCCGCTTGGTATGCTAACCCATTACCGCTCGGGGCCGTCTCAGATGCACAGAAAAACTGACGCTTGACATCCGCGCGCCTTAATGAGCTGTTATTTTTAGCACTTCCGGGGTGAAACATCTGGCAACAATCACACGTGGTGGCTAAACGGCCGTGCGCACGCTGCACAAAACATGTCGTTAGATGACGGACGAAGACGTCTGAATGTGACAGGGCCACAGGCCATATCGTAATCACTGGATCTAGTAGGTAGCGCTGAGGTCTGACAGTGTATAAGCTGTGCCAGCTGTGTATTTTATGTCAAGTCGTTTATATAATAAGTACCGTTTAATCTTTAACAAACGAGGTATAATCCGCTTACAATGTTTAAATATCCTACTTTTCCGTCATATGAGTCAGCACAAGCAGATGGGTACATATCTTCATTCTGGCGCTGCCGAAGCACTCGACCTCAGTTGACCTGACTTGACCTCCATCTACGCTGACCTGTGACCCGGCGCTGTGTCTCACCAGCTGACCTGTGACCCGGCGTTGTGTCTCCTCACCAGCCGAGTTCCGCACCAAGGTGGTGTGTCAGGGCCAGCAGCGGCCCATCTACTGTGACCAGCACCGGGTGGCCATCTACTCCGCCAGCTTCGGTACCCGGCGGCAGGGCACCGTCCACTGTCCACAGCCGCCCGCGGACGGCTCACAGGTGAGCCCAGGACAGCACAATCACAGCGTCACACAAACACAACACCGTCCACGGTCCACAGCCGCCGGGCGACAGCTTAACAGTGACACCAGGCAACACCACACACGTACAGCAAACACAGCAACAACACGTCCATCTGTCCACAGCGCCCGGCGTACGGCTCACAGGTGACACCAGGAACACAACACACTCACAGCACACAACACACACCCGTCCACTGTCACAGCCGCACCGGCGTAACGGCTCACAGGTGAGACCAGAAGCACAACACACGTACACACACAACCACACCGGTCACTGTCCACAGCCGACCGGCGTACGGCTCACAGGTGAGCACCCAGGGACAACAACACAACACACACAGACACAACACACACACGTCCTTGTCCACAGCCCGCCCGGCGTACGGCTCACGGTAGCACCAGGGGCAGCAAACACATCGTGCAACAACCCAACCACAACACGTCCACTGTCCACAGCCGCCCGGCGTTACGGCTTAACAGGTGAGCACGCAGAAGCAAACACACATCACAAACAACACAACACAGACACCGTCCACTGTCCACAAGCGCCCGGCGTACGGCTCACAGGTGACACAGGACAACAAACAACGTCACACGCACACATACACAAACACGGCCACTGTCCACAGCGCCCGGCCGTACGTCACAGGTGAGCACCAGGACAACACAACAACGTCACACACACCACAACACGTCAGCTGTCCACAGCCGCCGGGGCGTACCAGCTCACAGGTGAACCCAGGACAGCAACACAGCATCAAACCACAACACAACAAACACAACACAAACACAACACTGTCCACTGTCCACAGCCGCCCGGCGTACGGCTCACAGGTGAGCACCAGGACAACACAACACACGTCACAGCACACAACACAACACCGTCCACTGTCCACAGCCGCCCGGCGTACAGCTCACAGGTGAACACCAGGACAGCACAACACACATCACAACACAAAACTGTCCATGTCTACAGCCGCACGGCCGTACGGCTCACAGGTCGAGCATCACGGGCAGCACCACACACGTCCAACAGAACAACACAACACCGTCACTGTCCACAAGCCGCCCGGGCCGTACAGCTCACAGGTTTGAACACCAGACAGCACAACCACTACCACCACAACACACTAAACATCAGACACAACACAAACAACACCGTCCATTGTCACAGCCGCCGGGACGGCTACAGGTGAGCACCAGGGCAGCACAACACACGTCACAAACACACACACAACACAAAGCGACAACACCGTCCCCTGTCCCAGCCGACCCGGCGTACGGCTCAAGTGAGCCTCAGGACAACACAACACACAAACAACCACAACACAAACACCGTCCCACTGTCCACAGCCCGCCCGGCGTACGGCCTCACAGGTGAGCACCAGGCGCACAACACACGTCACAACACAACACAACCAACACAACAAACAACACAACCGTCCCCTGTCCACAGCCGCCCGGCGTACGGCTCACAGGTGAGCCCCAGGACAGCACAACACACGTCACAGCACACAACACAACACAACACCGTCCACAGTCGCCCGGCGTACGGCTCACAGGTGAGCCCCAGGACAGCACAGCACACGTCACAGCACACAACACAACACAACACCGTCCACAGTCGCCCGGCGTACGGATCACAGGCGAACACCAGGGCAGCACAACACACGTCACAACACACAACACAACACCGTTCACTGTCCACAGCCGTCCGGAAACAGGCGAGTCCCATCAACACTCACTTCATTGTGCTCCACTGTCAAAGTCCAAGTCAAGTGTCCAAAGTCAACTGTCTGTAGCAGTTTGCCACAAGACAGAAACAAAAGCAGTTTTACTGAGTTTCTTCCAGAGTGCTGTTGAAAGTTGAAGCGACGATGTTCGCTACATTGTCCATTTATTAATTAGAGGAAGAATGCCTACTGTTTTGAAATACATAAACAAGAAACATAATAAGAAACTATTGGTTTAATTGTTGGATACGATTAAACTCACAACTGGAGCTCTTTTAGTTGAATTTTAACATATATTACTTTGTTCCTTTTTTGTTACGATATCAATAAAACGATCGCCACTTATATCAAAGGGAAGCAGATGTTGTGTAATGCGCCGCGTGTTTAACACAATACAATTACAGTCACAGACTCACGTCATGACAGATATTGACAAGTTTTGCAACATACGGCATGTTGCCGATGTGAACATTATTATGTGCGAGTTTCGTAGCACTAAATTTATATATTATAAAAAATGGTCATCAATCGTTGCGAGTAGGAGAGATGGCACTGTTCGGCTGCTGATATCAGCGGGCACGAGCTGTTTTGTCGAATTGATATTGGCCGGCGCTAACGATACGCTAGCAATTTAAGGAAGTGTGCCTTATATTATAATCGCATCGTTGATGTTGAGTTGTTGGCAGTGGTCTATAGAACATATTTGTCTGAATTTAGCCATTTACTGCATTTCTCCAGATTCACTCTAGTTGCTGAGATATTCCTAAGGCTCAAAGATTATTGTGAAATAACGCAATTATCGGTAGGCTCCAGAGACTAAAATCACTTCTATGCACACTGCACAGCCTCAAAAAAGCGATTTGAATAGTGAGTACCGAGTAGTCACACTTCCTTTAAAGTTTTAAGAAACTCTGACACATTTCTTAGGGGTATGGTCCTTATGTACAACGTATTATGGATACATTGTACGTAAGAACCTCTTGTGATTTTGTTCTTGAAGCGCCATCATCTGAGTCGACTTGTTTTGAATCAGCGCTGCCTGCTTCTTTGACAGACTGTCACGCCAGCTTCACGTCTGAGAAGATGATCAGTAAATGTCAGGGCAAGCCGAGCTGCGAGCTTTCAGCCGACCCAGGCCTGTTCAGTCGGGCCTGTCCGCCCGACCACAACATGTACCTCACCACCAAGTACACCTGCGGTAAGTAAAGTACTTACACCTGCGATAAGCAAAGTACTTACATTGGTGATGAGCGATAGAGTTGCACACTAGCTGGCGACGACCATGGAGTCAGTCGAGTTTGGGACCGTGTCCGGCTTATGCGGCCTCAAGTTTTGATGTTTATGTGTCAATGCACGTTCCACTGTTTTTGAACTCACTGACAATTTGGTCGAAATCGAGACGAATTCAGATGTACTTAATTTTCTTCTCATGTAAAACTTGAAGGCTGGTAGCTGGTGAATGATCGTGTCAGCGTTTTTCTTGTTAAGTTTGCCCATATCAAATCAAATAAAATCCAATGCCTGCGCCTACACATTGCATTCATGTCCGCCGTTGGTTTGTTATTGCAGTTCCAAAGGAGATCTTGAGGGAGCAATACGCGACCGAAGTGGACGAAGATTACCAACAGAACATGACCGAGGCGCCCTCTGCCGATCTGGAGGAGCCCGTGGAACCGTCGGAGATGGAGGCGCGCGACGTGCCACCTGTCGACGAGAGTAAGTACTACTAGTGCTTTGTACTGCCGCTGTGCTCTGTCAAGCTCTGACCTGTATCGCTACATCGCGGCTACCGTTCGACCGCAAATACGAATAATACAATCATCAATGGAACTGGGAAGAACTGGTGTTCTTCAATCCCAGAGAAGACAAGTTAATTGAGATATGAGTACTTGGAAACTATCTGTTCCAAAACAAACTTCAACTAAACCCTTGAGTTTAAAATTAAAGCAATCGAAATCATTTAAAATAACCGAATGTATTGTTGGGGGAGTTAATTGAAATGAATGGGACAATTTAAATTTATATTATTTCAAGTTTAGTTTAAAGCGAATGAAATCAAAGTAACATATGCTCATATTTAACTACAACTCGTGGAAAGAAATTGAATAAGACAATTTTCATTTAGTTGCATCTCGACTGGGACAGCGAGCCCTGGCCGTTAAATTGACTGAATGGGCCCGACGGGTGGACGCCATGATGGAAGTAAGTCGAGTTCGTTGGTTTACCGTTTTAAAAGTCGTTTCAAATGTAAAGGAAATGAGATTAAAATAATGCCAGCTCATTAAAATGAAACCCATTTAAATTTAATCACACGAAGTATAAATATACCTTATAAGGACTCCATCGGAACCCTGCCACGAAACGCTGTCACATAAAATGCTTGAAATATGACGAGCAAGGATTGTTGTCAGGATATAACCACTTCGCAATGATGTCTCAGGCATTTCAAACGGCCATGGGACCCCGGGCAGAACGATTACCTTGTCGGGTCAGTATTGGACAGCCAGTAATCAATAGGATGCGCCTTACATGCCTCGTAATAGCCCTTCTGCTGACGTACCATTCTGCTACTGTAACATTATAGATATCGACGTTATTACACTTGGGGTGGGGTGGTATATTGGCACCATATATAGCCATGGAAGTGGGTGCCCATTGAACCCCAATCTTCATCACCATCGTGCATTTTTGTTAACCAGCCAATGGGCATTACGCATCATGACCAAAGCACATACAAATGGAAACATTCTGTTCTGTAATTGCGACATCTCCAAAGATGCGGCGCCATTGGAAGGTGTGAGTCGAAATCAGTGGCCAGATGTGTGTGACCTGACCCCCTTCTCCTTCAAATCAATGGCCAGATGTGTGTGACCTGACCCCCTTCTCCTTCAAAAGTGTCAAACGGCGCTCCGTTCATTGGGTCACATATTTTTTTATGTTGGATGAACTCGATGGTAGAATAATATTCTGTTCTGTTCGTTAATGCTCAACGAAGAACGAGACAGACATCAAACATGCAAAGCGAGGAAGCGAATATGCTACACTCTAACCCATGGTGACATCGCGTCAGTTTCTTTTTATGTCATATATGAACTGGCCCCTAGGCCATGGCCTGATAAGTTAACGTTCCGTCTGGCTGCCCGTTCCGTCCCGAGGTTCAAAGCACCCGAGGTATATCGCAGCGAAGTGGTTATTATATAATATCCAGGAAGCGAGACATCCCAGGCGCTGTTCAAACATTAACGTAAGAATGTGACCGTGTTCCTACCGAAAGTCTGAACTTAATTTTTACTCATTTAAATTTAAAGTTGATTGAGTTGAGTTTTATTATGATATGCAATTTAATTTGATGAAGATAAAATTATTAAAAAATGAAAACAGGTCAAACAGGAACAAGTGAAAAACGTCAAATTGATAATTTATGCTGTTAGGACATGACATCATAACTGGGCGGCTGTTGTGTATACATATTGCATACCACATCAGGTTTCTGTAATTTATTGGCCCGGTTGGTTTAAAGTTTTTGTTAAGATAGTTAAACCTTGCTAAGACCTGTTCCCAGCCACAACAATCACCCTTGGCGGTTACATAAAAATGGACACCCTGGTGGCGATAACGTTTAATGTAATCACGAGGAAACAGTTTATCACGCACTGAGGGGAAAGCCTACCAGGGTGACTCTTTTATTGGCCTTCCCACGTGACACCAGGCTAAGGAACTACTGCGGTCTGCGCAACGGCATTTTTTGTATTTAAATCAAATTGAAATATTGTTATATAAGGATGCTTATCGTTACTATCCTCTAACTTGTCAGAAATCGATCTTGGGGACACGTTTTACAACGCTGTGCTTTCGAGTGTCTTTAAAAGTCCATGTTGGCTTTTCATCATGGATGAAGTGGTTTTTCATCGCGGTCCTCGACCCAGCGCGAAGTAGTATATATATATAAATATATATATTAATTATTAATATATATATATATATATATATATATATATATATATATATATATATACATTATTTGCGTTGTACGCTCCATCGACTTGTTTCCTTGTAACTCGTTGCAATTGCGACCTTCCTTAATCAGATGTAAATTAAATGGTGCAGTTCCATGGATCGGTTGAGTGGTGTGGTCCTCAAATGAAAATGTATACACCTTCCACTATACGGTACATTGGTAGGTATCGTTTTTCTTTTCTCGATAGGGCTATCTTCCTGTGCTCATCTCTTTCTGTCAATGAACTATCTCAAGTGAAATTACTACCTTATATTTGAATGCGGCTCTCCAGAATGCAGCCCACTACAGCAGTGTTCAGCGGCTGCTCAGTGCTCATACCTGCAATAATATCATTTGAAATCGATAATATTGTTATTACTAATAATCGTTTTATATTGCTGGCATGTCGAAAATCGCTGATGTCATAATATTCAAGCGTTCTGTTTGGGGGACATAAAGTAGATAAAGAGTATTCTTCATGGCTCCGAGTGGAAGATAAGGATATCTTTTCCAAGCGTGTGACTGAAAACACCGAGCGACGAAAGGCGAGTTTTGACAGGAACACGAGAGTAAAAGATTCCTATCTTCCACGAAAGAAACATGAAGAATTCCAATCTTTCTAGGTAGAGTTTGATTAGTCCAGCTCAGCTCAAGGGACATTATTTCTTGCGAACTCGCTGACCTTAATCTTGCATCTCAGAGGGATGCAAATATAACACATTATTTCACTTTATCGTTGAACGAGCATTAAACTTTACGAGCAAGCATTAAAAGTATAAGATCTCAGATGAGTGCAAAAATAAAAATATTCCTGAACTGCAGACCCAATGGAAAATCAAACTCTACTAGCTAGAAAGATAACGAATGTAAATAACAAAATAAAGAAACGTTTCAATCTCATGAAAAGTGCGGCAATGCTTAAGTTGTCATGCTTCCATCTTCACCTCACACTTGAAGCATGTCACATCTTTGTATTTTAAAAACAACCGGAAAAGAACCCAGACAATCTTCGTCCGCGGGCCACCTTCACGTTGTATATTCATACCTAATATGTGTACTTTTGTTATTTCAAAGTGTTTCAGTTTTATGTTCATTAGAAAAATAGCTAAAATATATCTTCATCATTCAGCCATAAATATGTAAATGAGCCGGCTGATTTGGAGGATTTGTCCCGCCTGCGCTCTGCGCGGCATCCGCCGATCTACCTGCAGTATTTACCGCGGTCTGTGGTACCGCGGTCTGTGGTACCGCGGTCTGTGGTACCGCGGTCTGTGGTACCGCGGTCTGTGTACCGCGTCGTGGTACCGCGTCTGGTACCGCGTCTGTGGTGCCGTGGTCTGTGGACCGCGGTCTGTTGTTACTGATTCTGTGGTACCGCGTCTGGTACCGCGTCTGTGGTACTGCGCTCTGTGTACCCCGGTCGGGTACCGCCAGTCTGTAGGTACCGTGTCTTGTTGGTACGCGGTCTTGGCATACCACGTCTGTGATACCCGTCTTGTATCCGGGTCTTTGGTACCCGGTCTGTGGTATCGCGGCTGCGTACTCGTCTGTGCTTACTGCGGTCTGTGGTACGCGCTCTATGGTACCGCGGTCTGTGGTACCCGGTCTGTGTATCGCGTCTTGTGGTACCCGGTCTGTGGTACCGTGAGTCTTACTGCGCAGTCTGTGGTACTGCGCTCTATGGTACTGCGGTCTGTGGTACTGCGCTCTTTGGTACCGCGGTCTGTGGTACCGCGGTCTGTGGTACCGCGGCCTGTGGTACTGCGGTCTGTGGTACCGCGGTCTGTGGTACCGTGGTCTGTGGTACCGCGGTATGTGGTACCACGGTATGTGGTATCGCGGTCTGTGGTACCGCGGTCTGTGGTACCGCGATCTGTGCTACCGCGGTCTGTGGTACTGCAGTCTGTGGTATCGCGCTCTGTGGTACCACGGTATGTGGTATCGCGGTCTGTGGTACCGCGGTCTGTGGTACCACGATCTGTGCTACCGCGGTCTGTGGTACTGCAGTCTGTGGTATCGCGCTCTGTGGTACCGCGGCCTGTGGTACCGCGCTCTGTGGTACCGCGGCCTGTAGTATCGCGGCCTGTGGTGCTGTGGTCTGTGTTAATGACTGTGGTATGTGGTGATAGCGTAATTGGACGTGGTTATTCACACCATAGAGATCATATATATTATACATCTCTATAGGAAACAAAAATATTAACGCTATGGTTCGCACGCACAGTCACGGGGCCAAAAAAACGTAGCTCGATCAGCGCCGGCCGGTTCACGGGCCGCGCACTGTGGGTGACACGTGAGGGAGGCATTTGGCTTGGCCGGGTCACGCCAGCTGTCATTAGTTCTCTAAATTCTGCCGGCCAACAGGAATTGCGCGATCGGGTGGTGAGGTCAGGACCAGCGCAACAGGCTCTGCTTAGCGCGGGTCCTGACCTCGGAAAGCCACCCATAAAAAACATTCGGACTAAATTTAAAAAAAAATGCCTTCTGACGGAACCTGTTTCAGGTGTCGACGGACAGCCAGCGAGGACATTAGCGTCATTTCTACGCCGCAGGACGTAGTTTATTATTTAATGGTCCGGAGCTGTTTGAAAAAACACATCGTTTAACTGAGATAGAGAACACCATTCGATAAAAGATGTAGTCTCAGCCCAACGTCAACGACTGTAGGGCGCAAATGTCGCCATGACTATACTTATAATCCTGTCCCTAGATGGCACTAGTAGTAAACGCCTGAAGTTATGCTGTACCGCATAGCTCGAAACTGGAATTTCGGTCTGCGCAATGGGGAAAAGGTGACAAATGATTTTGGTCGTGGAAGGGAGCAACCATGCCCTTGACACTGAGGATCACCTGCTATAAATGGATCGAAGATGGTTCGTGTCTGTTAGTAGTATATATATATATATATATATAATATATATATATATATATATATTAATTATTATTATAAGTGCTGCATTTTGCCTTCACCAGTTTTCTTTGATCTTTTTTTCTCCTTGATTTATCTTCTTTCTCTCTTGTAATTGTAATATAAAAGTTCAGCTAAACCATTATTTGTTGCAAACGCGTTTCGATAATACTTCACCATCATCAGGCAGACACTGGACACCTATAGTAGTAATTAAATGAACAACAATTATATGGCATAGAATATACAAAACATATAACTATATCGATTGATCGATCGTTTCGACTACGCTATAAAAAACATCGTTATTTGGAAAACAATTCCAAAAAACCCGTTACAAATTTTCGACTTTTCCTCGCACTATAAACAATCAATGCCATCATTGGAAAGAGCAGCACTTTCACCGGGCCCCTTACATTTAGGTACGGCGGAAAGCGCTATATAGTGTGACATCCATTCATTACCAGTTGCTACACATATCCGCGGCATTGATGATATGCACCGCCTCCAGTATTTGTAGCCGTCTTCGGTTGCTCTCTCTAGCAATAATTGTGGTGTTGTCGTCCATATATTTTCTCTCAAGTTTGCGATTGTGTGTGCTTCTGGTGTGGTCGAGTTGGGCTCCCGCTTGTAAGTGGAAGGATATTCTTGTGGTTAGGTAGTCAGTTGTGTGGCCTATATAGCATCTGGTTTTTCGGAGCTCGCAGTCTCCGTAGGGGCACTGATATCGGTATACTATATAGGTTTCCTTCTTTTGGTTTCTTTTCCGTTCTGTTCTTCTGACTAGTTGGGATGTTTTGGCTGACCTGTAGTAGATGTTTGTTACCACCTTGTGACCTGATTTAGGTGTCACGTTCTTGTGAATGATCTCTTTCAGTGCTTTCTTTCAGACTTCAAAGAAAACTGGTAAAGGCAAAACATGCAGTCACTTATAATAAAATATGCATAAGCGAAAAGTTGCTTCCATCTTTACATCGATTTTAATATACACATTATATTAATATATTATATAAATATATATATATTATATATATAAATATATATATATAATATATATCTTTGACCTTACTTGGACTTAAAAGATGATACATGCAACATTTATAGCAGTGGTCCTCAGTGTCAAGGGCATGGTTGCTCCCTTCCACGACCAAAATCATTTTTTACCTTTTCCCCATTGCGCAGACCGCAGTTCCCGGTTTCGAGCTAAGCGGTACAGCATAACTTCAGGCGCTTACTTCTAGTGCCATCTAGGGACAGGATTATAAGTATAGTCAGGGGCGACCTTTGCGCCCTACAGTCGTCATTGGGCTGAGACACCATCTTTTATTGAATGGTGCTCTCTATCTCAGTTAAACAGTGTGCTTTTTGTCGTGTTTGTTTCGTCACGGCGCATTGAATCATATATCGGATAATTCGATGAAAATTACCTGACCTGAGGTCATGTCAAGGTCAAGGCAAATTTTTATACCAATTGATGACGATTGATAAGAGAAACATAATGATGAAAACCATATCACTCTGTCCCAAGCAGAAGATGAGTTATTGTACAAAAACCAAATGTGCCCTGGGGCACGTTGGATTTGACCTCAAAGAGACCACGAAAGAAAATTCCGACATACCTTCTTCTGATTAGCTCTAAAATAGCAATATTGATGAAAACTGACCAGATGTAGCTACGTTTGTTCGATTGGTGTGCATTTAATTTTTTCCCATTGACATAATAGGGAGGTCAGGAAATTGACATGACCTCAGGTCACCATATAAAAAAGTCCGAGAACAAACAAATTGTAGATACATATGTCCTTATTACACACTGTGAGTTTCAAACTCTTTGGTTAACCACTGTGGCATGATATCAAACTTTAAAAAACGTGACTTGAGGTCAGGTCATTTAATG
Source organism: Semibalanus balanoides (assembly GCA_014673585.1). Taxonomy (NCBI): domain Eukaryota; kingdom Metazoa; phylum Arthropoda; class Thecostraca; order Balanomorpha; family Balanidae; genus Semibalanus; species Semibalanus balanoides. The sequence continues at coordinate 16,994 of VOPJ01013531.1, forward strand.
TGACTTGGCGACGTGACCTTTAAAATGAAGTCAAAATTGACAGACAATGTGTGCAAATGTTCAATGAAAAGTTGCACGAAATTTCGTGGCGCTACGTAGGGCTGTTCTTTGCTATCCACGATAAATATCAGGTAGTGGGGCGGATATCCGCCCCCCCCCGTCGGTATGAGGGTTAATATCTCCGGAATTTCCGAGAGCCATTTGGCGTGATGCGATCACGTATGTACATTGATGGGTCACACCCAATGTTGCGATACTTTATTTGTTGGTAGCAACGCCAGGGTGCCGAGTCGCACTGACAATGCTGTATGAATGCAGTGTCACTGTACATTTGTCACTTTATGATGTAATTTCGTAAGCTGGTCCCTCCATCACTCAGCATCAGTGACCACGGGACTGCTGTACCTGTCACTACACCAACTGGCAAGTGACGTCGTTTGTAGCTAACTTTCCGGAGAACTAGTTAGACGTCGGCGAACGCTAGTGGTTGTCACGTTTTGCGCATGACCTGATGTGGCTTCTGGTCTGACGAGGTTATGTTATGTTTGTTGGTGATCAGTCAGTCCTCCATCAGTGATCAGTTTGGCATTACACAATGTGCATGTTTTCAAATGTTCTGGTCAGATGGCTCAGATGTTCTGGTCAGATGGCTCAGTTGTTATAGAGCATGTCCACTGGCGATGGCTGGCCAATTACTGGCTTTAACCATATTCCCTGCGGCCGGCCAGAACTACGTTAACCTGCGCGGGGGGCAGACTCTGCCCCCCCCCCCAGATATCTCGAGAACCGCCAATTTCGATGGGACAAAGATTATTATATTTTTCATGACAAAATATTTTTTTACCCCAATTTTTGTTATGAAAAAATTGGGACTTTGAGGCAATTCTTTTAAGGTCATTGCGGACGTGTGGTTTGACCGATTTCCATGTCCGAAACGTGTTTGAGCTTCCATTGTACTGGTCTCCAATATATTACAAGGACAAGACACGAATGAAAAATAATAGGAGTATTCAGGGGATGTGGGAGGAGGGATTTTCTTATAACAAATGTGTGCTGTTCGTAACTGCTTGGGACGATATGAACGTCACATGTGGGCTTCTTTACTGTAATTGTAATATATTACGCATAGGCGGATCCAGGTAAACATCGTAGGGGATAGCATGTGCGTAATGCCTTATATCATGTTACAATTTTAAGTTGGACCTTATTTGGCGGAGGGTATCGCTTCCCATTTTATGCATCTGAATGCGCATCTGCTCCAAGATATGTACAAACCATGTATTTATGATGTAAGTGTCTAAATATTAAAGTGACACGAATTCTGGAAAACAAGAAAAACAAATTTTTAACTACACAGCAAACTAACGAAGGAAACATGCGCCGCCACAACAGCTTGGTAACACCCTTCCCAAAACATGAGCCTGACACCGCCCTCTGCTGGGCTCATTTTCCCCATTTTCGACACAACATGCGTCAGTCAATTATAGGATAAGTCAATAAGAGTTATAGACGTTTAGGTTTAACGCTTAGAAGCAAGCGAAAAAACTACCAGGGGGTAGAATTACCCCCCAGGAATAGGTCATCACACAATATGCTCCAGTTATCAAAAAAACAATTACCTGGGCTGCTTAACTTAACATAACATAACATAACATAACATAACATGTGTTATGCATGGCACGTCCAGCTGCCTTCACCACCGGCCTTGGCCCAGATATCTGGAAGTGAGGACCACTGATTATCCACCTCTGTCGTGGATTGGAAATGATACAACGTCCACTGACGACCGATGTCATACTATACTGTTGTATCCATGTAATGTCAACCCCTCTACATTCGGTCACGTTTTCACCGGTATCATCGGTTACTATGATTGCCTACAACCGGCCAATGGTGCTGATCAAATGTCCACCGTCAAACGTCCACCGTGCTTCGATAGCAGTGCGCGTTACTATGAACACAAGAACCAATCAGGCAATGGACCACGCCAATGATTCATCGCTATAGAATAATAGATTACCGCCGCCCCAATACACGCGCAGTCATATGTTATGGCGCAGGCGTCATTGTGAATATGCCAGCGGCTGCGACTGAGCTCTGAATAAAGGCAGTGACGTTTGGCCAATGGACGGTGGCCGGTGACGCAGCAACACCTGCAGTCCGATAGTGGTGTGTGTGTGTGCAGGGGCGTAGGAACTCATTTGAAGTTGGGGGAGCAAAATGCATTTTGAAGTCGATTCTTTCCACGCAACGTCCATAGGCGTAATGTTAAAATCCGAAAATGTTGGGGGGGCAGTTGCCCCCCTGGCCTATAGGCTCCTACGACGCCCTATGTGTGTGTGTGTGGTGTGTGTGTGTGTGTGTGTGTGTGTGTGTGTGTGTGTTGTGGTGTGTGGTTGTGTGGTTGTGTGTGTGTGTGTGTGGTGTGGTGTGTTGTGTGTGTGTGTGTGTGTGTGTGTGTGTGTTGTGTGTGTGTGTGTGTGTGGTGTGTGTGTGTGTGTGTGTGTTGTGTGTGTGTGTCGTGTGTGTGTGTGTTGTGTGTGTGTGTGTGTGGTGTGTGGTGTGTGTGTGTGTGTGTGTGGGTGTGGTGTGTGTGTGTGTGTGTGTGTGTGTGTGTGTGTGTGTGTGTGTGTGTGTGTGTGTGTGTGTGTGTGTGTGTGGCTATTGTGCACCACAGCAGACGAAACTGAAACATGATCTCACCGCCAATAGTGAAGCCGCCGCCAGCCGGCTTTGCTTTAATGAGGCCGCGGCCGCTGATAAGCTGCCGTGGCCACAAACCAGGTGTGACTGGAGACTCGGCCGCCCAAACAGGTCGATAATACACCCACGCGAAGAAATTGGGTTACTGCGTTGATGCATAATAATGTGGTAAATTTCAGAGCTTTCTTCGGAACAGAAGATAAACGCGAGTTTGTCAGGCTATTGTGCCTTCATCAAGCAATAGTGTCAAGGCTTAACCTACGTAAGGTAACGGGTAAAGACAACTTATGTTGGAAGTAATTACATCTCCATCGCAGCATTTCAGCTTCGGAGTATGCCAGCATCAACAGGCTGCAAAATCAAGGTGTCTTGATAGGCCGCCAGTTGAGACTGGCATACTGCAAAGCTGGAATACTGCGATGGAGACGTAATTACTTCCAACATGATTATTATTTACCTGTTACCACCGCCTGACGCGACGCTGTGCTGGTCTGTCTAACGCTGTGCTGGTCCGTCTGACGCTGTGCTGGTCCGTCTGACGCTGTGCTGGTC
>VOPJ01013532.1:0-16235 GCA_014673585.1 Semibalanus balanoides
TAGTTCACGAGGAAACCCCGCTGGCATAATGTGCCCCGTGACAGAACGTGCCCCGTTCTCCCCTACTCTTTGCTTTTGGAAGTACCAAAAATCGATCTCAAAACCAGGCACGTAGCCAAGAGGCGGGCGGGGGCGGCCGCTCCCCACTGGAGTCCTGACGGACCCTTTTCGAGGTCCGGCGGACCCGTTTTCGGCGTGCGCGCCGAATTGGACCGACGAGACTGCGCGAAGTGCGGTTTCATGGGCTCTTTTACCTTTTTTTATAAATTTAGTCGCATGGCTTGAGAGATGGTGCTTTTCCGAGGTCAGACCCGCGCTAAGCAGAGCTTGTTTGCGCTGGTCCCTGACCTCACCACCCGATCTGCCAATTCTGTTGGGCGGCAGAATTTATAGAACGAAAGTTTTTACCGTGCCCGACATACCTGGGACACGTTCCGCCCCGCTCGCTGACGTCACCTGGCTTGAGTGCGACCGCTGCCCACCGCCGCAGGCCATCCCAGCAGGAGCCCAATGAGGGAGCCGCCGAAGCGGACTCGAACCCAGGCTGCCACTACTGAGATAGGTCAGAAGACCAGCGCTCTCCCACTGAGCTACAGGAGCGGTAAACTCTCGCCTTACCCTTGCCTGACAGCCCCCCCCCCTGAAGTTTTTCTGGAATAATTGCTTACGCATGCGGCGAATCCTGCTCAAATTTCATTTAGACCAGATTAGGAATTTTAAAGATAATCACGTTTAAGTGACGTCATGTTGGTGGAAAACGGTAAATATTAGAAAAATCGTAGAAAAAAGTTTTGCAGAAAATTGCGAACAGAAAACGACGAAACAAATGGCGATCTCTGATTTCCTAAAGTTTTGGTTTTTGATCCCCCTCCCCCCAAAAAATGTCTCTACCAGACTGGGACAGTGCTCTCGACACATGTAATATATTGCATTGCCTCAGTGTATGTGTGTCTTATAACCTATGTCAATCAAGAGGCAGTCAATTGAAACTTACTCTGTGATTAGGACTCAACCAATGTAGCTACCTTGATCTTATCCGTCATTTTTATTATTATTGGACACGACCCAGCATTATTTCAGCATTGAAGACGACCAGCAGCATTATTTCAGCAATATATGTCCAATATCCAGTGAGTGATTGCAATTTTTTCAACAAAATCCGTTATAGTCATAACAGCACATATCACACGCCCGCTTCTCCTCTCACAAAGACACTTCTTTCTCGCTTTGTCTCTGCCGAAGGTCGCGGGGCTGCAGAAGTCAGACCAGTTAGTGGGGTTCAGTAGCAGCCTGGGCGGCGGCCGGATCCCACCAGTGACCTGGGAACGGAATCGGACGGAGCAGGAAAGTGGCAGTGGCGGCGGTGGGGGGGGGAGCGGGAGAGGGTGGCGGCCGGACGCTGCGCTGCCCTCTTTCAGCCTGTTGAGTCACACTGCAGTTCCTTGACGTCCAGCCAGCTGACAAGCGAAACACCACGAGAAGTGGCCGCTGCAAAGTTCTCACTAACGGTTCAGTCGAGAGTTTTCCTCAGTTGGCGTGTCTTGACGGGAATATTCTCGGGGTCGGGCGATGTGAACATGCTATAAAAGTACGCGCCGTGCGTATGTTACCAAAGACAAGCTGAATAGTGCAACACAGGAGTGAAAAACTGGCGGATCCAGGGGGGCCAACCAGACCATGCCCCCCTTAGAGCCTCGAAGGGGGCCAACATGTATTTTGGCCCCCCAAAATGTCAACATTTTTTCGAAATACTGCCTTTGCAGCAGTCACAATCCAGCTATTTACAGTGAAAAACTGAAAAATTCCGCGCCGCTTTGCGGCATGACACGAATTGTGTGATTACTTATTACTTATACAAATTTAGAAAAGGGGAAAATGAAAGACATTTAGTGTCTGGCAGAGGCTTTCCTTGGCAGTTAATTGCCTTGCCCCAGGGCCCACTCTCCATCATACATTTTTGTGTTTGGCGGACATGTTAGCTAGTCTGCCGACCTTCGAAAAAAGGCGACGCAAACGCGAAAGATGCGAACATCGGCACCCGGAAGCCGCTCCAGCCTCCAGTGATGCCCAACTTGCTGGACCGAAGAGCTAATTAAAAGTGGGGACCAGGCCAGGACCATCTCCCCGAGCCATCAACCACCAGGCTCCTTCAGATCCACAGGGACCATTTATGCACGGAACAGGGCCCAGTTTTGGGAGGATTTTCGGCGACATTTGGCGGTAATACGGAGATGCGATCTTCACGGCTTCTTCCTTATAACTGCCTCAGGTATGAAAGAGTTACATAAGTTTAAGGTGGTTGCAACAAGTTCAAATTAGTTGATGTTAGTTATATACCAGTAAGGCGCCGTAGTTGACGGTGCACGAGCGAACGCAAAGGAGATGAATGGTGAATATCAACTCGATCGGCCAAGTAGTTTATGAGATGCCGGAGATAACGAGGGGCAGTATTATTGCCCTCCCGGTCAATGGTGTTCGGATAAGACTCCGGTCCAGTGTGGGTTGAGGGCTATATTCGCATGAATGGAGTGTCACGTTGAAGCACTGGATAGCAAAGTGGACCTCAAGTTAACATGTTAGAGGAGGCCCTGATCTTATGACACAACTCACACAAGTATGTATGTATAGTGTCAAAGTGATCGTGTTTCAAATTAAAAAGCGAAATAACAGCCATTTCTTTTTCCACTTTTTTGTGAAATTAAAAGAACAAGTACTTATAAAGGTAAAGGTACTTTTTCGAAGTTCATGATTGGTGTTTTCCCTTCACTTTTTGAAGCACGACTTAACTGGAGCTTTTGATCATCGTTAAGCAATGTCCCATAAACGAATCGCCGACACTAAATAGGTCACCGTTGGGTGCATAACTGAACGTTCATGCCACGTTTTCTATTTTTGTATTGCTTTTGGAACAACATTTTTTGTTATCGATGCCCTTAATATTGTGTTATATACAGCCATATAAATACTATACAAAGCTCCTAATGCTGAAAATAAATGAACCATTATGACGATTTGTTTTGTGTTAATGGTCGCAGTCACTCACAACTAAGCCGTGGTTGGGTGCACACGTTAACTGCTAATTTGGGCGCCTTTGTATTATAGGTGGAGAATTGTATACTTATATGGGTGTCCAAACACCCACGGAGGCTAGCGAACACCCATACGAAATAAAACGAACACCCATCCAGAATCTCCAACACCCACAACACTCATAAGCGCTTCTTGAAGGAAAAATAAATCTCCACTTTAAGTTACTTTCTGGAACCCATCTGGAAGCAACTGTGCCAACGCATATCAGCGCGTAAATACAAGTCCTGCGCGTGCATGGTGTGTCAAACGCGGTCTTAGCGACCGGCGGCCAGCCGCCCGGGCGGGACCGCCGCCATAGGGAATTCGACCATTTATGTCAAATTTCATCTGATTGTACAACAACTATGTAACTTATCAAATATGTTCTCTGGAATCAGAGAGAAAAAACAATTTTGAATCCAACCGTCCGCTTATTTCACCGTTCTACTCTTTGAAGCTGTGTCCGGTTTTTGATTATATCCGACATGGTCCTCCTAGTGTTTACGTCATGTTAATCCGCTGAAAATTGGTCTCTGAGCGGAGGAACTAAGACCGCATATTCCATTCGATATATCGAAAAGTATTTGAGTTATCAAATATGTTCTGTGGCTCCACAAAGCCGATACCCGAAGCATCATCTATATCTAAGTGCCGTTGCACTCCATTCAGAACTGTGCCCGCGTTTTAGCGTTTAATGCCAAATCCGTGGCATAACAATGTGGAACGCGCTACAGGATGCCTCACTTGACGGAGCATTATTTTGGCGACCCATTTTTAGTCAATCAAATGTTGTCAAATCCTCATGTTTAGTTGTCATATATACTTGGGGCAGCCTACATACATTCATACATAAATTATGATCTAGTGGTATTGTACTCTAGTAGGAAACTACATCTGTCAGTAAAGTGCCATCTATATTGGTCAGGAGATGTAATAACTGCCACGTTTGACCACGTTTGACACGCCATGGTATTAAAATGCAATACTCCGATAAGTGAAGAATCCGAAAAAGCAACTGTATCAGACTTATGATTGATACTGATTGAATAATTGTTTTTGATTGAATCATTATTATTTCACGTGAATCATTCATGAATCGATTAACCTCCTCAGGAATGATTCAATTAATCATTGATTGAATCATTCATACAAAGAAAATAGGGTGATTGAATCATTCATAGCACGATGAATCATTATCTGGAGGCGGACAGCAGGAGCTATACAAGCGATAGCCCTCCCTCATAATGGGGAATGGAACTGCGTCAACACATAAGATCACTTTCAGCACCTTCAATTGGTCTGTTAACGCTTTCATTACAAATATATGCACTGTTATTTGCACACCCACGAATTGCTAATTATTTAATTGTGATTGAATCATTCATGAATGATTCATTGAACGAATCATTCATGATTTATTCATGTAAGTCTGTGAATCATTCACCAGTGGTAATGCTAAGTGAATGAATCATGATTGAATCATTCATATTTGCCAGTGAATCATGATTGAATCATTCATGCAAATTTGAATCATTCACAAGTCTGAACAGTATCTGACAATTTTTGCGAGATGTTATTTGCTTGAGTAAAATATCACGGAAAACAGCGATTATTTTGCTTGGGTCTTGCCTGGATCGACTATTTCTTTCGAAAGAATACAGGTAGCGCCAAATCGTCTTCAGTTGTAGAAATATAATCGGTCAGACTTAATGTTTGATGCAACATAAATTTTAAAATGCATAACTTAAGGTACAAATAAAATAAAGTTTGCTTAAAATTTAGCGTCACTTAAAACATATGTATCAAAGTTTACTACTAGGGATCAATAGGTCACTAAGAATTGTTCCTACAAGTGCAATTTGCTTTTAAAATGTTTAACTACCGGATTTCCATGGAAACCGAAATTTGCTGCCAGTTGTAATAGCCGGTACGGTCGTTAAAATTATTGAACGCTTATCAACTTTAAATCGAAATCTCTTTCCATTGAAATATTTGTATGCAAAATGTGATCAATTTACAATAAGAACGTATATTTTTTCACGTCCGTCGATTTCATGTAACAACTTTTTGTGTGGAATTTATGATCATATTTTCTTACACATTTTATATTTTGCATGTGATCTGGGGCAGCAACATCAAGAAAATGAAAAAGAATTTGGTCTCCCTATGTTGGACAGGCTGTTCTGTGACGTCTGTTCTCAGGCGCGATCCCACTACTGCCCGACACGGGTACTTTTAGGCAACACCTAGCTCGGCTCCGACGCCTGCCCAAGACGGCACCCTCCTTAGACAAACCCTGGCGACCCCGGATTCTCCAGGCAGGCACCATATTGATGCAGGCTTAGTCGTGACACCCGATCGACACACAGACACGCCACAGGAGCAGGGCTCCCGCCCTCAAAGACAGATCACGAATCTCGGCCTCCGAGTAGCCGCGTTACAGCGAGACGCACTACTCCCACGAAATAGATTAGAGTTGGTACAAGCTAGTGCTTAAACGAAACCTCCGTTAAACTAAGTTTCTGCTTATTATAACGACATGCATAACTCGAACACTAATATTCAGAACTCAAATAGTATTCTCTACAATTAACAGCTCTAGCCTTCTAGTAAAAGAACTCAGACATACCATTTATGATCACAACTGCTCAGATCAATAAAATTGCACTGAAAATCGGCGCTTGAATTTGCAAAGCCAAAATTTGAACCTAAGCAGTAGTATCAAAGGAGTATATAGCAAATTTAATGCTCTATCTTGTAGCTCCTGCAAAAATGTTATCAGACTTACCCATAATCCTCAAAAAGAGGAAAAACTACTGAAGTGCACGCTTTGCATTCACCTTTATAACATTGCACTTAAAAGTTCTGTCCCCCTATACCAACCAAACCTTATTCGCGCAAAAATAGTTTGAAAATTTTTATCGTCACTCTTTATCAGGATAATATAACATCGCACTTTATATTCTCCCATTGTACATCGGAAGCAATCACGTCTTTTTCGGGGGTGACATATCCTCTGAAGAAGTCACTGAGGAACCCGTCATAATATAACTATTCTTATTGCGTTTCTAATGTGTGTTTTTTTGCGTCGACTGTAGGTGTGAGCATCTGGGGCAGGAGGGGCAGCCTTACATCGCCTCTGCATGTCCAATGCAATCGACAGCAGTGTCATTTTCGGCAACTGACGTTACATGGAAAGGGGAGACTTTAAAATAGTTACATTCGCACACCAACTCCCGCCGACTCTCCTGACACTGCAATATATGAGTCTCCATTCCCCCAAGAGACAATCCAGGCTATGCATCTTACTGTGTTGGGCTCGTTTGGACGCAAGGCCCCTTTTTGTAAAAATATGTCCCTTCAACCGAAAACCGGTGGCACCGGTCCTGGCTGAAAGTAAACACCCACGGACGTTTTTTTACAATTCTTCACCTATGCTTTGTATTCAATGCTTGTTGATTGTTAATTAGGGATAGCAGGGCCTATGGTGATAGACGGTGTGGAAAAAATATTTTCCGTACCATGTCGTCAAAAAAGCGATACCGGATCTCCATGGGAAACAAAATTTGTTGCCAGTTGTAATGGCCGGTACGGTCGTTAAAATTATTGAGCGCTTATCAACTTAAAATCGAAATGTCTTTCCATAGAAATATTTGTATGCAAAATGTGATCAATTTACAATAAGAACGATTCTTTTTGTCTCGTCCGTCGATTTCGTGTAACAACTCTATTTTTGTGGAATTTATGATCATATTTTCTTACATATTTTATATTTGTCATGTGATCTGGGGCTGTAACATCAAGAAAATGTAAAAGAATTTGGTCTCCCTATGTTGGACAGGCTGCTCTGTGACGCCTGTTCTCAGGCGCGATCCCACTACTGCCCGACACGGGTACTTTTGGCTGCTCGGTTGCCCGCCTGGCCCAGTAAACGCAACCTACTATAGACAACCTGGCGACAACGGACTCTCCAGGGCCCCATATTGATGCAAGCTTAGGTGCGACACCCGATCGACACAGACCGCCAACAGAGCAGGGCTTCCCGCCCTCAAGAGATCCACGACATATCATCGACCTCGAGTCGCCGGATTACAGGAGCACGCCACTACTCCCAGCGATAATAGTAGAGTTGGTACAGCTGGTGGCTTAAAACGAAACCAACCGTTAAAAGTAAGCTTCTGCTTATTATAACAAAAGTGCATAAATCGAACAAAATTCACAACTCAATATGTAGCTCTAGCCTCTAATAAAGAACTTACACATGCATTATGATCACAGTATCAAATAACCAGACAAGGCGTTGAAAGGATGGCAAGGCAGCTGCATTCACTTCGTGTTTCAGGACCGCTATTTTGCACCGCCTGGCTAGCTCAGTCGGTAGAGCACGAGACTCTTAATCTCGGGTTCGTGGGTTCGAGCCCCACGTTGGGCTAACGTTTTTCCTTCCAACGAGGTGACTCGATTCGATCTGTGTTTAACAGACCCATCAAAGTTCTTTCTCCATTGTTGTCTTACATCAAAACTTTCAGTGACAGTCGAAGAAGCATAGCTGTTGCAGCATGAAGCAAAATCCTGCTCGTAAAGGGATCTAGGCCATAATTGATTCGTGCAAGGAAACAGGCAACGTGGTTTCGAACGGCTGTGACTTTGAGCCAGCGAATACAATAATACTATTTGCAAGCATTTCGTGGAATATTTGATTTTGAACTGACCTTAAGAAGCAGAAACACTATCTAACAATGAAAACACAACCCGGTGATACAGGCTGCACTCACTGGCGGATCCAGAACCTGGGCATGGGGGGGGCTAAATTTCAAAAAGTTTCACCAAATTCGAAAAACTCATCGGATTTTGCTTCCTTGTTTCTTACTGAACGGTTTAAGACAAATATGCCTTTGTAAAAGTTTGTTAGATTTCCCTCTACAGTGGAATATATGTAAAATTTTGTCAATTTCCAGGCAATATGGGGGGGGGCTAACGCCCCTGCCGCCCCCCCCCCCCCTCCCCCTGGATCCGCTAGTGACTGCACTGCACAAGTGGCGCAAGCAAGTGGTAAAGTACTTCGTAAGAAGCAAGCAACTAAAAAAATAATCCGATCTTGCCAGGATTCGAACCTGGAATCTTCTGATCCGTAGTCAGACGCGTTATCCATTGCGCCACAAGACCCACCGGAGGAAATTACCGTCATTTTTATTTTATGGGGGAGGGGGGGGGGCAAATCGGTGGAAGATCAAATAAAATCCATTGTTTTCGAAATAGCAGAAAAACAGCGGTGCACATGGGTGGAGAATCCACCTCAGCAGCCCCGGCCGTGGCCCAAAAATTGCCCCGGCGGAGCCGAGTCAACTTTTTGGGAAGATTTTTGTTTTGTTTGCAGGCCCTCAGTTTTTATTTTAACAAAAACAAAAATGAAAATATAATAACAGCATAAAAATGCATACCTACTTGATACGACTATCTGTGACAAATATGGGTAAAATGAAACGTTTCCAAGTTTTACTTTGAATCGCATGCCCTGTGTCCCCAGGTGTGATATGTAGGTACTACTAAGTCCAAAAGGATCAGGTACTTAACAAAGTCGGTGCGCTATTAAAGAGAAGGAGACTGCTCATTGCCAACTTTGTCTCGTTGAGCACCTCGGGCAGCGCAGGTCCGAGAACTTGTCTTCGAGTTCTCGGAGGAGACACAGTTTGGGTCATTGTCTTTGGTCTAAACGGGCATCATTTCCAATCCAAATGAGTGCCGCCGGCGCATACGACTCGAGGAGCGCCACCGCACTGGTGAGCGGCACCTTCAGTTTCCAGACGTGCTTTTCCTCCGTCACGTGCGGTCCCCTTGGTTGCGCCTCTGTTCTCGGCAGGGACGTAGTCAATGGGGAACGGGGACCATGCGTCTTCCCCTAGCGCGAACCAAATTTACACTAGAAAAAAATGCGGACGATCCGACCCTACCTAACAACATTCGGTCCCCTGGTCAAACAACGTTTGGCTGAGGAGCGAAATTCGATTTTTCTTCTGTCGTGGCTTCCCGCTCCCTGATACAAATTATGGCTACGTAACTGGTTCTCGGGCCTCGGCCGGGGCAACTTTGAATACAATTCTTCACCCATGGCGGCGCACAATCAGACACAACTGTTTGGGAATACATTACTCACATTGTGTTACATTTTTACTTTGCGTAATCTCAGGTTGGGTCACCAGGTCACGTCAAGTGACCCCACCCTTAAAAAAGTTTGTAGTCGTTAAAAAGTCGCAGGGTTGACCTGAAAAAAAGATGATCGACCTAAAATCACCGTCTTTAATCAGGTCACTCAAAAGTGTGTATGTACAAAACGAATATTTATGATATTGTACCTTTTAGGTATATCAGTAAGTAGTAACCTATAGTTAGGTCAATTTCGTGACCTCAACGTTATGTCAACAGGAAAATATCAAAATGCTTCCTTTTCGGAGGATACGCATTAGATCAGACCATGACCAACTCCATCAGAATCATGTTATTTTAGCTCATTCTTGATGACAGTTGTTGAGCAGCTGTTTCTTGACAACTTGATGGGCAGTTGTTTCTCAATGACACTTGCAAGGTCATCTCAGGCCTGAGGTCATCTGAGTTCACTGGAGCTTCTTTGCTAATAACGTTTGCAAGAATTAAGATAAAAACTGAGACCTACACCAGACACCACTATTTTTTATCCTCGAGACGCATCTTCTAATGGGCAACATGAATCATAATGTGCCTACCTGAGTCACCAAATGACCTCAACCTGAAGTCATTTTTTATGTTTGACCTAGCCATGACACAGTTCCGAAATTTCGACAATTTTCTGGACTTTTTGCGTCTAAATAATTTTGCTTTCTTATTTTTGTATGAAACATTGCTCTCTTTTCACCTGATTTTCTCAACATTTTAGCTTAAAAAATATTTTTCCACACAATAGTTAAATATTTAATACATTTTGATTTTATTTTAATGTTTATTTAACATTATAGTTTTATGAGTGAAATACTTTGCAAAAATGAAAATCTGCAATTTCCTAACAATAAAAGTTTACTCTCCACCTATGAATTTGTATTCCCCGGGGCCAGGTCATGAAACAAAACAAAATACAACATTGCCAGGACACTATGAATATGGTTCAAAGTAGAGTTCGACATGGCTGCACTTTTCCTTGGCCAAGCCGCCCCACAGCCATGGCATCACAGCCACAGCAAGCCACAGCCAATACCAAATGTCAATGGCTGGCCGTCGGCCAGCCGTGATATTTTCGTAAATTCATGTTATGTGTTTACTTACAGTCTACTTTTATGGCAACATGCCAAGGCTTCTTTTAACCATGATTGGTTTGATAAGATTAAAGCAAAAAAAAATGCATGTAGACTATGCGGCACAGCCGCAGCCACTGCCATGATCTAGAGATTTTCCAGTCCGGCCCACCCGTTAGCCATGGGGTTCCGGCCAGCCATGGGGATAGCCGCCCCTGTAGAACTCTAGTTCAAAACGTGCCTTAAAGTGGACTGTCCCACCTTAACTAAGATTTGAGTTGAGATAGCCATTTTGCTCGTGCTGTGGCATTGAAATTATGTATGGTATAAGTTAAAACACACCAACTGAGGTCGAAATCACAGATAAATTCGAGTTTGATTTTGCATCTGTATAACATCGCCAGCCCAGTGTTATTTGAATGGTGGCCGTGACTGATGTCGTAGTCTCTCTTTGCTAATGTTGATTACAGTCGACTTTGTTTTACTTTGGCCATAACATTAGCCCTACACTTAGCTCATACTTACAACAGCGTGAGGTTTTTCTTTTTTCTTCCCAAAAATCTTCATATGAGTCATCAGCCCAAATATTAAAACTGATTTTTTTATGAAATTTGAGCACTGTTCGTGAGAAAACAAAGTGTCAAATCGTGTTCAGCAGCAATTCATTCATATTTTGCACCTCAAAACGACGTTAATTTTGACACATTTGTTTAAGGTGGGACAGTCCTTTAAACAGGGGATGTTTCACTTCTCTGAAAGTTGTCAATGTCGCCGCTTGTGTGCAAATATGAGTATGCTGGCCGAACACGATTCTTGACTTTGTTTCTCCAAACAGTGCTCAATTTCATGAAAAAACTAAGTTTTAGTATTTGGGCTGATGACGTCAATATGAAGGATTTTTTGGAAATAGAAAAAACCTTCACGCTGCATATGTATGATAGTGAATGGCTATGTATAGCCATTCACTACATGGCTAATGTAAAACAAGTCTACTTTCATCAACATTTGATTAAAAAGGGATGACGACAATCGGCTTTAAGAGGCCTACTCTAATAGCTAGGGCCTTTATTTTTTTGCCTAAGGGATGTCGAAAAGAGACCAACTCAAATTTACTTCGGATTAGACCGTCTGTGGTGTTTTAATTCTACAATACTTAATTTCAGGAAATTCCCAACCACTTGGCCATCTCAACTCAAATCTTATGTTAATTGTGAAGACCTTCCCTTTTATATAGTTTTATGCATGAGTAGGTATTAATTATTGGTTTTATGAACGAGCCGAGGCGAGCTTCCATAAACAATTTTAATACCACGAGTGCATAAAACTAGATCTTAGTGCTTGGCCGAGTAACTATTTCATATTGGACCACTGCTTAATTTTAGTCGTTATTATGGGAGTGTTAATACACTCCGGGAAGTGATAATACACGCTGAGCCTTAGGTCAATGACCCTGCATTGAGCTCATTAGAATATGTATCTGTACTTGGAATCTGTACTCGAAAAAGTTGTATTCGCTCGAAACGGCCATGCACTAAACCGTTTTATGCACTCGTGGCTTCAAGATTCAGTTTATGAACTCGCCTTCGGCTCGTTCAATAAACTGAATCATTAATGCCACTCATGATAAAAACTATAATTTAGTGCATGGCGACAGACTGGCTATTAGAGCACAAGTGCATTATTTTTCAAGAGTTCAGATGCAAGGTCATTTACTAAGGTTAGCAAGTTAATCGACTTTTTAAGAGAGTATTACACTCCAGTTAATACCACGCTACAGTAAGCACATGGTCAATGGGAAAAACAAGTCCCTTCGGCCATGCACTAAAGAGATTTTACCTGGCATGGCCGGAGGTACTGGTTGTTCCTATTGACCATGTGCTTAACTGTAGCGGTGTATCAACTGAAGTGTTAATACATTCCCAAAAGTGATAATACACTGCTAAGCCTCAGGTAAATGACCTTGCCTTGAATTCTTGACAAATAAATACTTGTGCTCTAAACAGACAGTATTCGGCCATGCACTAAATCGTTTTATGCACTCGTGGCATTAAAGATCCAGTTTATGCCACTCATGCATAAAACTATATTAGTGAATGGCCGAATACTGTTTTCCTATTGACCATGTGCTTAACTGTAGCGGTGTGATAACTGGAGTGTTAATGCAATCCAAAAAGTGATAAAACACTGCTTAGCCTCAGGTAAATGAACCTGCAATGAACTCTTGAAAAATGTGTACGTGTGCTCCAAACAGCCACTATTTGGCCATGCACTAAATCGTTTTATGCACTCGTGGCATTACATATTCAGTTTATGAACTCGCCTTCGGCTCGTTCATAAACTGAATCATCAATGTCACTCATGCATAAAACTATAAAACACGATGACGTTATTGTAATAATCCTTTGCGTATTAGGTAGAAGTTTGTTAACGAAAAACTTTGGAAGAAAATGACAGCACAACCTGAGATGCCCTCTCGAGCTAAAGCTATTGACATCAACCAAAATTGTGGTGATAGCATTTATAGTTTATCCGTGTTTTCGATAACTTGTTTTGTTCCCAACTATCCTACTTCCTGAGATATTTCGGGTCTCTGGAGTGGAGTCCATAAGTTGCTAAAATTGACCTTTGAGACCTCTAGTGAACTAAATATACTGACTGAGGCAAAAAATGACTGCAATGACTTAGGTTGCCTTGTTCTTAGCTTTCAAACGTTTTTTCCGCGTCGTCCTAGCCCTTCTAGTTCTCGAGTTGGTGGAAGGGGTCATGTTGACCACCACCAGCAGCCTTTTTCATAAAGATATACGCACCGGTTGTATGTGTAGTTTGAAAGTTTGTAGTAGGCACATATATATTATATGCAGTTATATTAAAATACCATAATATCATAGAATCATATGATATGTAGGCACATTTACATTCTACTTGTAACTTACGCGGCGTGTGTATTTTTTATGAGACGTATTGAATGTCTTAGTAGTACAATCGAAATATACAACCTACACCTACAACCGGTGTGTAAATATCTTTATGAAAGAGGTTGCTAGATACGTTTTTTTTAATCTGAGCAAGATTGTTTTAATATTTTTGCTGTCAAATTATTCGTCTTTGAAATTCCTCGCATGGATAAATCGTTATATGCGCTTGGGAAAATTATATTTTCGTATTAAGTCTATTTATCCCACGACGTGCCGAGTGCGCTTAGACGCCCCTAAGATTTGTCAAAAAATAGCAGAAAAGCGGCGGCGTACAGCGCCGTCTTTTTTGGCACAGCTGTCTGGGCTTAGGAGCGTGCCGTACTCTTTTTGGAATGTCGAATATATTTTTATTACGGTAAGAAGCTATTGGTTTGATTATTTGATACAATAAAATTCACGTCTGAAGCACCTTAAGTGGAATTTTTACTTATATTCTGTTTTGCATGTTGTTTTGTTTCAAAATCCATAAACGATCGCCACTATAAACAGAGTAAAGAAGATGTTATCTAGAATTGCGCACTAAAGACAATAAACAATGCCATTCTCATCCCCTCTATGGATCCGCCAGTGATTGTATATGAAAAACTGCTTTCATTGGAATATTTTTAATCATACCGAGATTTGCAGGAAAAGGGGTTACCTGAGGCTTGGTTCCACTCACGGTCTGGCTCCAATTTAAAATTCAATTTTACACGAACTAAAATCAAAATCATCACGGCACTTCGCGGCGTCATATCGGTGACCATCGTCATAACAAGGTCATCGTCATTGTCTTAGGTTCGTCATAATGCTAAATTGAATGAATAACATTTTAGCTTCTTATCCTTAGCAATTCCGACCGCCAATATTTCTGGGGTTTTTTAGGTAAACCCGTACAAATTCCGCGCCACTTGGCGGCGATAAATAGCATGTATCTTTTCACATTCAAACTTTTTCCGAAAGGTTTAGAATACATGCAGAAAATGGGGGTACATCTCTATCGTAATTTCAGCAGACCCTCCAATAAAAAACACAGGAGACGCCCTTGCGCACAGTTGCAGATGTGGTGACGACACATTCCGGCCTATCCCTCCCCCCCCCCGCTTCCCCCTCTCGGTCAGCAACTTTATCGCTGACGGCTGATGGCCTGCTAACCCTGCTCAATTATTTTTTGGAAATATGCCACTGCGCGGCTTGGTTTGGCCTTCCCCAAAATCCACAACCCCTACCTGAGATGATGTATCCAATTAAATACTGATGATGATTATATGGTGAAAAAGGTGGGAAGCTAGCTTGAGTCTTGTCAACCAGCCTATATCTGTGACTGTTTTTTGTCTGTAATACAATTGTTGTGAGATACTTTTAGCTTTATAGAAAGTTGCAGTGACCTGCTTTGTCGTGATGTGTTTTATCGTGATGTGCATGCCGTGAGCGATGAGGTGTCGTGAATATGGTGATGTCTTTCGTGATGTGCACTTAGATTGTATGCATCTGGTGAGTCTCATGGTTGTGTTGGAACAAATATGTCAGTATCCATTTTTACGGGTAAATCACTGAATATTCAGGTGATAACAAAACGGTAATATTCTTCTGGAATGAGTCTGGTATTTTGTCACGAAAATTTCAAACTCCATCAAATCGGATGAAATCAAACAGATAAGAAGAGAGTATATCAAAACCAGTCTGACACACCTTAGCACTGGAGTGCCGCACCAGCTGAGGGAACATGAAGACGCTGGTGATTCTTGAACAACACCCCAGCCTAATAAGCGACCTTCGCGGAGACAAGTGAATATGAGCAGCTAAGTCGCTGCGGTTGCGTCTGTAGCCACAGTACACGATCTGTACCGTTTTTGTCTTGTCATGGGCTTTGTCAGTGGTCGGCAGCGTGGCAGCTAAAACTGAACCCAGCGAAATGTAAAATTATCTCACTAACTCTGCGAAACGATAAACCCCATCATAGGCGTTTACACGATGGGAAGTGAGGGGATGCAAAGAGTTCACGAATATGTGAGATCTGGAGTATGAAATCGAGAAGTTGAATATTTGCTGCCTGAGACGCTGTGCTGAAAAAAGCCAACAGAGCTCTCGGTCTTTTGATGAGATCGTTTCAAACCGGAAAAATGGACGTTCATTGTACGATATAAATCCCAAGTCAATTATATCGACATACTGCGCTAATGTACGATCAATACTTGAGTATGGCTGCGTTATATGGGGAGGAGCTGCCAACACGCACTTGAAAAGAACAGAAAAGGTTCAGCATAAGTTTCTGACTTGGCTCTGCGCTCGCTGTCGTGTTGCCAATGTCGCTTTGGATTATGAGTGAGTATCTTCTTCGTCATTTCGGATACATCTCTCGCCAGCAACGAAAGACTCTTTCACGTCACGACTATTATCGCTCTTAATAAATATTCTCATACAAACACTAAATTGATTCGTCCTTTCCTTCGAATCACTCTCCCTTGGCAGGCCGTCACCCGTGTACTCCGTTAAGCAGGAGTTTTTTCCACCGTCCGACCCAGAGTCACACACATCCCAGTCAAAGCTAAAAGGATGTTTTGCTAAGACATCCTGAGTCCCACTGTCAACATGTTCTTAACACTCTTGCTAGACCGCTATATATATCATAGATTACGAGGGATTTCGTGATTTTAGGAAACATGTCATCGTATACTCCACTACAATGCTCTAAGTCAGTATAGTCATCGTGTGTTTCTTTTTATATTTACATCATAGGTCATGAATTTTAGGTATTTTTATGTATATATATATTTTAGGTATTTTTATGTATATATTTTTTAGGTATTTTTATGTATAGGTATATATTTGTACTACTTTGCTGTTAGTCTAGTCGTAATTTAATTTTATTGTTGGTGTGCGTTTATGTGATTGTGTTGTATTGTGATTGTATTTTAATCCATGACTTCACCTGTCATTGGGCGTGCAA
>VOPJ01013533.1:0-16236 GCA_014673585.1 Semibalanus balanoides
AATAGAGTACGCCAGCGATAGATAGCGGACCCCTTAGATTTCCTTGGAAATAACTGCATTTCCCTACTGTGTTCTGTGCCCGAAGTGCATCAATTTAGACGTTTAACGATATAGTCGCAACTTCTGCGCCATTTCTGTATAAAAATGTAGAAGCCAGCTGATTGCGGTAGTTTTGTTGGTTTTGTTTTGTTTGCGTTGAACGGGTGTGTTGAAGGCTTTTGAACGGGTGGTAAGTTCACTTTCAATATTTATTTGTATTGATATTCGATTGGATCTTGAAGTTGAGGTTAAGGTTTAAGTGTTTGAATTCAAATTGCTGTGATAATTCGCAAGGCCGTAGGATAATTCGTTGTACCAGGAAGCCATCTGTGGTACATACCTACTTGTTAGCTTTTTATTGACAGGTGAATGATGTGTCAAAGACAAAGCAGAAAACCAATGTTAAATGCATTGCATACATGCATTGTTTCATAACCAACATTTACAACTGTGTCATTCATTAATGCATGCACATTTTTCATTGTCTGTTGATTCCATAGTTCATACTGTGCTCTAATTAGCTGGAAAAATGTATTTTTGAGAGCTGGAAAACATTCATTTCACCAGACACATCTTAACAGATTTCATGCTATTTTTGATCCCCGGGCATAGCGGGATCCTTGGTAACGAGCGAGCCGATTACTGGGCAAGAATGGCCCATAAGAAACCTAACTTGACACATATTAAGGTGGGACATCAGGATTTTTTTCCTCAGGTAAACCGGTGCACAAAATAATTCTTCGCCAAGCAGTGGCAATATGACCGACCGACCCTTATCAAACTAAGAACAGAGACATGGAAGTCGAGTGTGCGTGGAAATCGTCGAGAGAAGATTGTTCTAGCTAGGTTGCGGCTGGGCCACACAGTGTTAGCACACTCACATGTGATTGATCGCCAGCCAAGTCCTATGTGTAATGTGTGCCAATGCGAGGTGAAAGTGTTCTGTTGCTCAACTGCAGGAAGTATATCATGGCCAGACAAAAGCTGATAGCCACATGCCGATCTGTTGGTGAAAATTAAAATTAGTTATAGTGTAAAAATGTCTTAGGGAACCATCTGTACTTACTAAATGTGACATTCTGCATCGTATGGTGGGTATATTATAGGGATTAACTAATAACTGTTAGGAAACGACAATGATACTGCAACTGATAACTTATTTTGTTACCTGAAAGAGACTGGTTTAATAGGAAAATTTTAATGTAAACTGGCGGCAAGAGGTGTGTGATAGTGTAGTTTTGATCTTATTAAGGAGTTTGTTTTGCCTTGGTGTATTAATATTTGTAATATCTGTTTACCATCACTAAATCACTGGATGTGAAGTCTTGAGAAATTTACTTTCTGTTGCATAATTTTGACCGACTGTTCTGTCCCAAAATCACCCGCTTATATGTTGTGACTAAATCTGTGTTCTCTCCCAAGCTCGAGTCCACATCTGTCCTTTGTGAAATCATGTGCTGTGTGCACACGTCGGTTGTGATTCAAGTGCAGTGAGGAAGATGAGTCATCATAATTTTTATTTTTACAGGTTTTTGTTTTAGAGCAGTAGCAGAGTAGCAAGTTACTGTCAATTTCCTTTTGTTTTTTATTATTTATTTTTCTTTCTGAAGAGGCTACTAGAGACTCTGTAGTCAATTTTTTACTAACACTAACCATCATCAAAAGCATACAATCCTTCGACAATCCTATCCTAAGTTTGACAATTCTATCCTGGTCTGACACTTGGTTGATGCCTTTCAACGAGGCCAAGTGCAAGGTCTTGCACGTGGGGCATGCCAGCATCAACTTCCAGTACACAATGAGGGGTGTTCAGCTGAGCAGTACTCAAGTGGAAAATAACCTGGGTGTCTACATCGACTCAGAGCTGAAGTTCAGGCAACAAGCAGCGTCAGTTGTAGCTAAAACCACCCAGATACTGGCGGTCATACTTCGCTCTGAGCTGTGTTCACGATGCATGTTTATTCGGTTTACGTAAACCATAAACATGTTTAAGTAGTGACTGACCAATCAGCATCGGGTGAGCCCGATGCTGATTGGTAAGACTGAAGATACCAAAGCAAGCAAAATCCCCCTGCATAATTCCCTGGCAATCCTTTCCTAGCTGTCCTCCCATACGCTGTCAGAAGGAAGACTGAAGAAAAACCTGAACCAACCCCCTTGCAAACCACCCTGCTTAGCACCCTGCTGCTTAGTGCCAAACCTCAAATCGGAACAAGCAAATTGAAGAATATTGAAATTGGACGTTCTGGGCCCAAGAGGCTATAACCCATCAACAACAACATGTATTGGTGATTTAGACCAAACTGACACACTGCATCACCAGTAGTATGAAAAGCCTTGCACTAGGATCAAGGATGTGTTTGCTGTCCGGGGTTATGGCTGTTTATCCTATTCTCCATCGGATTATTAGGGTAAATAACCATAGCACCACACCAGGACAAAGCCTTGATTGTGATCCTAATGCTATAGATACTTTTTATGCTATTGGTGACCGTTGACAGTGGCGTTCTTAAGTGCAAAAGTATGGTCTACCTGTCCAGTGTTGGAAAAGTTCACTTTTTTTTAGACCACTGACAAATGTTGTACCCCCAAATCATGACTGGTAAAAATGATTTGTTTTTTAACTCCTCATGAATATTTATTGAATATTTTATACATTGCCATATACCTAAACATACATATATGAATGCATGAATATATATACAACATTCACCATTGAAATATATGTATTTCTTATTTTTGGCCTACCATCAGATTATTTTTGTACTCTTCCATTGCAAAAATATGTAGGTACTCCTACACCAACACAAAAAAGTAGAATTCCCACCCTGGTCTACCATGTCAGTAGTATAGTATGGTATGACTGATGGTGTTAGAAGGTTTCTGGCATTATGGTTGGCTTGGTACCTCATAACCAATAATTAGTTACCTTTTCTCTGCATGTTTGGCATCTTTCCAGTTATGGATAGTTTGCCTTTGTATGATATCAATATATTTATTTAGTGGATGATTAGCTGAGCAAGTCGGGTGGTAAACACAAACAAACTATAAGGTACACCGTCTTTAATTTTTGTATAGGGCTACGTAGCCTTGACCTTTGACCTCTGGATGAAAATCGGTTAGCTATGATGCTAGAGGGCGTGCACTACGATGATTCATTTGAGGTCTGATGCAAGCAAATCTGATATGATGGTAGACAGAACAAAAATAGGGGGAAGGTACACTTTTTTACATTTTGATTATCTCTGGAGTTCAAACTGTGAACACTTTGGCAACATTTATATCATATTTGTGCATAACTCGATGAGATCTACTCATATGCTTGATTTTGGGAAAACTGTTACTTGACGTTGAAACAAATACTAATACGGTGCTAACGGATATTTTTTTATTTGGTTTCCACAGGGATCCCAGATCAAGATCTGTACTTACAGGAGTGGTGGGATAGATTCGTACCATGAAGCCCTGACTCAACATTGGTCAGTTGTGATTTGTGTGCACAACTAGTCTGTTAGACACAGTATTTTTCTGAAATTAGCAATGTCTTTGTACTTCATTTCGGTCAAGACAGTTGCTTAGTTTAGTTGGCGTAGGATATTGCACAAAAGATCGGCGCCAATCAATTTGCACTTTGGCGGGACAACTCGAACTGTATTTATCGATACTACGCGAGAGGAAGCTCTATGTCTCTCAAGTCGCGTAATAGTCGTAAGCATTGCTCGCTTGAAACAAGGAGTTCACGAGAAACGCTAGGGCCATATATTAGTTTAGTCTCTGCGCGCCAACTCATGAAGAAAAATCAGTTGCAGCAGTGATAACAGCTTGATCGCCAGGAACGCACTGGCGTTTGTATATAGAACTATCAATCATGAAACCCATACAGTGTGGTCGTTATATGGTTATGTTTATCGTCTTTGGTGCGTCGAAAATTCGTAGGTAAACATCTCGCAGATTACTCTGTTTATATAGTGGCGATGTTTATGAGTTTTGAAACAAAAAAAATGCAAAACGATATAAAGGTAAAAATTCAACTAAATGGGGCTTCCAGACTTTGAATTGTATCGTAACCGAAGTTATCGGCAACCAATTTTACGCCTGTTATGGGCTGACTGTATATAAAATATTTTCGTATCTTCGACATTTCAAAAAGAGTAGGGGCAGTTTGCCAATGACGGCGAACACATGCCTCTTTTTAAAATGGTTTGCTGCAGTGAGAAGACGTGTCACTGGTCTTTTTTATAAATATATATAATATATATTATTATATATATATATATATTATATATTAATATATATGAGGGACATTATTGTACTACATTATATATAGGGTAATATTTGGCGTGTGTCACTCCGAATTATTTTTACGAAAAGTGTTTGCAGGATTTTTCGCGTAGTTCATCAGGGACAGGGTAACGCGCGAATTCCGGTTGAATCCGCATAAGAACAACGTGTGTAAAATATTTTATGAAATCAAATTAAAAATTTTTAGAGGTCGCTTCGAACTGGAGGTTCAAAAGTTGAGGCACATTTTAGCATCCATAGCCAAATGAGTGATGTGTTAATTCGGTCATCGAAATTGGGGCGATCATGTTCTGCTCCAATAGATCGGTAGATAGGAACGGAATGTTCGTACATGCCTGAATAACATTCATCATATTAATGCGTGAAATATCGTCATAATGAGGGGCTGTCTTTCCTAAGTTGTGTCGCTCGAAAATAGGTGGGTCATAGACATTCATCAACTTCTAATAGTTTTATAAAGGGATAGTGCCGTCGCAGAAGGGTCTATAATTTGTCGGAAAACTTTCTGTGAGTCAAATGAGCGTGGTATTTTTTTCAGCAATGGTTACAGACGTTCATTGTAATTGGAAATAAGACATATTGTTGTGATCGTTATGTAAAAACATTGAGCATAATTGTTGTTACATACTTATTAAGGTACCAGTCCCATTCGTTACGTGAATATAGCCGTCTTCAGGGGGGTGAGGGATGCCGGGGGCGCGTACTGTCGAATGTGTCGGCGGGCCATCTTCCAATTAATTGGCCATCAGGGCCCCTCTTTCTGCGGTGCGCGCTTTCAATGATCAGTTGAGACCACATTTCTGGATAGGAATCGTTTGTGGAGAAAGTCGCGTTCAAGACGCAGGAATGTGGGCAGAAGTCCGACTTGTTTCTAGCTTCGGGTTGTCTAGGTGAACAAAGGTGTGAGCAAGCGCGAGTTTTGCTCGGAAATGGCTTCGACGGTAGGCATCGATTTAAGGTTAGCCGCCGAAGAGGGCATTGATGCGGACCTCATCTGACCCTTCTACTTTCTGCATAGCGGATATGATTGCCATGGTCGGCTCGCTTCATGATCGACGGGAGCTTGGCAGTGCTCTTAGTCATTTGGACAGAACAAACTCGAAGTTTTACCCAGACGTTATCTCGCTAGGGATGAACGAAGCTCCATAGGTATGGTGGCAAAGGACGCTGTCGACTCGCCTTACTCACACTTTGTCGGGGTAAGCCAGCAGCCTTTTGAGAAGCTCAGGTTCTTGCGCGGAGGTCGCTGCCAACTGCGATGCTTATAGACCAGGCGTCCACGTGTTTGGCGTGAATTGACGAATCACCGGAGATCGCCGAGTGACTAGGCAACTTATCGTCTTTAGATAACTTTCCATCTTCGTCCTCGGGTGGTTATTCAATCGCTCAGCGCCAAGAACCCGCTTCACTCGACTCCGGGGCAGAACGTCCATCATGTCTCGTGGATGGCAAGCTAGCAGATATGCACGATTCTATGACAGGTCGTGGTTACTTTAGTTCCGAAGTCCAGTTGCTCACTGACGGCAGCCGAAGACAGTCGAGCATATCCGTTAATCTCGGGTCACCTTCAGTATCTCCGCATACGTGATGCGTTTCCGGTTCTAGCGTACCATCGAAATCGGGCCCCAAGCGCAGGACCTTGATTTTCGCAAGGCGCTGCTAGCTTACACCGACAAGGCGGTGAGCAAGGCGACGGCCAAAGCGTTCCGTCGCCACCTGTGTGTATTGAGCAGAATCATGGGATTTGGTGATTCTTCGATGACGACTTCCCAGGGCCCCAGCCTCGATTGAGTAGGGACATGCACAGAGGGCTATGGAACAAGAGGGAAGCAAGGGTCAGATGATCCTCTTCGCGCGGCATTTGCTCATGTGCACAGCCAATTCTCGATTCCAGTGAAAGCCACTCGCCAGCAAACCCGTGGCCACCATCGTCAACCAGCAAGCACGGAGCGTGTATCTTTTCATATTCGCAAGTTCCCTACGCCATGAACGCTGATCTTTCGACCTGTGGCTGCAGCGACCGTTCAGCATGGGCCTGCCCAAAACTACAACACATGAAAGTGGCCGCCGACAGAAAAGTGAGGGCCCTAGTGTCCTTCGTGACTCACAACTCGGATTTCGCGGCTGTTGGCACGAACGGTTGAGTTGGTGTGAGCGCTTTTAAGTGCAAACGGCGAGTTCATTTGGGCTCTCACGGAAAAGATGGGGAACCAAGGCAATAATGGCTTCAAGTAGTCGAAAGCCACGCCGAGGCCATTCTTGACACCTTTCAAGTCCCAACTCTGCGGAACAAGGGCATTGGCGCCATGACAGATGAGAGGTTAAGGATGCAGGAATTCCGAATTGAGAGGACCCGCCATTCTCCCCAACCCATCGACGTTGAGCCCATAATACTGTAAGTACGATTAGGGGCTAGTAAAAACCGGAAGGATTGGAAAGCAAGTTTATGCTAGTTTAGGCGCATGTTTTTGGTAATAATCTCGCCGTGAGTAAAAGGGTATGTCTAAATTATCCTATATCGTCAATCACGACAATAGGACGGCTCTGTGAATCATGTTGATCAAATACTCATTGAGTGCGTATTTTCCACAAAGAAGTAGTACGGCCGAAATTCACCTCGATTGAGCGAACCTCTACAATATAATTGATATCAGATATTTTTAGACACTGTTAGGTAAGTGTATCTTTATTGCCTATTGGTTGTGAGATATATCAACGGTGCACATCTCTGAAATGTGAAATGGTGTAATGTGCTCATTCAGGACATTTAATCGTAACACTTCAATTGAATGCAATGGTTTTTTTTCAATCATTTTTTGACAAAATGTTCAAACTTGACCTCGGCGTAACGGTTGAAAGCAGGGCGAGACCTCTAATATATTATATTCAGTTGTGTTGAAATAATCATAATATTCTATCTGAACACACGGTGGTTTTTCTGATGGTATTACTTAACATACCTAAGATGTAAAACTTGACCTGTTGGACGCACCGCGCGATACAATTTTTGATTTTTGAAAATAACGAACCCTAATATTATATAGTTATATATATATATATATATATATATATATATATATATATATATATAATTTAAAAGCCTATATTTGTAAGATTTTCAATTCATCTCAAATTGTTGTAAGTGGAACTTATATGTGCATAATTATGATATAGTATTTGCATGGTATCCTGTGGGATCCAAGAACCATTGGCAGTTAGCTCAACCATGATCCCAATGCCAAGTGAAACAATTGAAGGGCTAATACATGTTTTTAGTTAAGGAGGTTGAAAGATCTCGCTCCAACTGGGGCTCAACTTTAAATACATCTGACAAATATGCTACCCAAATATTTGCCCACGCCTGCTTCTGCCAGCCAGAGTTAGTCAGCAAAAATGATATTGACTTTTACTCCAATTCAAACCAAACAACTTACTCTGCATCCCTCATCATAAAATTCTGTGAGATCAGAGATCCATTGGCAAATTGTATCGAGAGACCCAACTTCAAAATTCACTTACATTGTGTTATCAGATCTAGTTATAGGGTCCTATAGTTGTTTATGAATTTTGTAATTTCGATGAATTTTGTAGCATCCACTGGATCATGGAACTGCGACTGGAATCCATCTGCACCTACCTGCATGCAGTGTTGGAATTTTGGTCATTATCTGGTCTTTTGAGGGTCCACAAGATTTTGCTATCTTGAAACATCTACTCTCTTTTCATGCATTTCTGCTCATATTTTTCATATTAAATTTTGCAGGTTAAGCACACTCATTTGGTGTGTCAGTAAAAACGCAGTGTCTGTTGTTACACGTAAGCAAAAATCTTTAAAAGAAAGTCGGCTAGCATTTTTTTTTTACCAGATAACTGGGAGACATGGAGCATGTATGACCAAACTTGGAACAGTGCTATCCTCAGGCTCTGCAATGTGACATCCGAGGCTGTTTTGCAATGTGTAGTAGATTGTGAGTGAAGATAACTTGAGATCTCTAAATCAGGACTGTCTTTTGGCGATAATGCTCATATAGACGGAATTCGTCTCTGATGGCAGTTTTGTCGAATCGAGTTATGTGGAAACGGAAAGGCCTTGAAGAAGATGATCGAGACATATTATACGCTCACTCGCGAATCTTGTTCCGGTGTACTTTCGCGCGAGGCCTGCTTTGCACTTGGAGTGGCTAAGGTGCTGCAACTGAAATTGCAAAGTGTCGCAATATGCCCATGAGATAAGACGTTGTGCATCGACAGTGCGAACCGCTTTGTCTCTCAATCTAGTATTCCCCATGAACTCACAAGAGCGTCATTGCCATGACTGGAAGAATTCGTCAGTGAGAATTTGTTAATTCGATGTCTCTAAGAGTTACGGTAGTTGTTATTGCACATGGGAAATTTCCGTCATCCGAAGGTGCTAAACGTTTATTTTACATATCGTGGTCCTTACCACTGGTAATCTGGTGCCTCTTAGGCAATTGAGAGCGGGTAAACTCATTGCCATGGGAATGTTTCTGTCAAATCTCCTAGGGCTCATGTGCAACTTGAGTGATCTCGTCTTAGGCTCCGCGAGAGGGATTGCCATGGGATGAAGCTCTCTCATCAGAGTCAGTTTGCAATCTCGTGCTAGCTCCAATGCTGCTCACAATGGTCAGACCGTAGGGGTCGATTGTAAGTGGGGAAAATTCGTCATCGGATAAGAAGTTAGCGCAATCTGAGTCTAGACCGCTCCGAGAGGGTTGCTGGAGGGGGAGAGAGGGAGGAGCGGTGTACTGATCTGTCGCTCCTCCGACAGCAGCCGCTTCATGATCGCCTGCGACGACTGCGAGGAGTGGTACCACGGCGACTGCATCCACGTCACAGAGCGGGAGGCCAAGTACATCAAACGCTTCTTCTGCGAGCGCTGCCGCAGCCGCAACCCCGACCTCAAGATCATTTACAAGGAGAGCCACAAGAGCCGCCGGCAGGTAGAGGAGAAGGGGAAGGAGAGGAGTGAGAAGGTGGAGAAGGGTGATAAGCATGAGCGGCCTGACAAGGCGGAGAAGAGAGAGAAGGCTGATAAATCAGATAAATCAAAGAAATTAGACAAATCAGACAAATTAGAGAAACCAGAGAAACCAGAGAAATCTGAAAAATCTGAAAAATCTGAGAAGCACGAGAAATCTGAAAAGCACGAGAAAACTGAGAAGCACGAGAAATCTGAGAAACACGAGAAAAGGTCTCGGGATGAAAAGGACCTTAAGCGCGAGCAGAAAGAGGCAAAGAAGGCAGCGCGTGCTGAGAAGGAACGTGCACGAGCCGAGAAGGAACGGGCTCGGGCTGAGAAGGAACGAGTTCGGGCGGAGAAGGAGAAGGAGCGCGCGCGAGCTGAGAAGGAGCGGGAGGCGGAGAGGGAGCGCGAGGCGGCGGCGGCAGCGGCAGAGCAGCAGCAGCAACAGCAGCAGCAGCAGCAGCGGCCTCGGCCTCCGCGCGGCTGCGGCCTGTGCGTCGGCTGTCTGCGAGAGTCGGACTGCGGCAGCTGCTCCTCGTGCCGCGGTCCGCCACATCGACCCTGCAAACGCCGCTCCTGCGTCGGCCCGCCGCCGCCGCAGCCGCAGCCGTCACCGCTCCGCGAACCCAACCGCCCGTCGCCGTCTCCGCCGCCGCCGCCACGGGAGCCGACCCCGCCGCCGCCACGGCCGGCCGCCGCGCTGCCTCCGTCGCGGCGGAAGTCTGTGGAGGCGCGCCGCGCACCGGCCGCCGGGCGGCGGCGCAAGAGGGCGGAGCTGTCCGATGACGAAGCCGAAATGATGGAGCCATCGGGTAAACAGTGCTATGGTCCGCAGTGTGTGAAACCAAGCAGGCCAGGCAGTCGTTACTGCTCCGACCAGTGCGGGCTTAACCTGGCCAGGAACAGGATATTCCAGGTGAGCAGTGCCGCCGCGTCACTCCAGGATGGGCGCAGTTTGGCTATCTTGAGTCGCATTTGGGGGCCCAGTTTTGTAATGAGATTATCACGTCAGTAGTTGAAACTGTTCTGGTCCATGCTAATGTTAGTGATGAACCTGTGTCACGAGACTAACGTAACATCTTACTTTAAAAATATATTATGCTGTTTTATATTTAGAAGTTCCGATTTTTGGGGCGGGGTCAGAGGTCTAGGCTCCTGAGGTACTGGTTCAGTGGACTGTCGCTATATTTATGTTTCCGTTTGATGCTCTGTCGAGCTTTCCCTGTCCCTCCGTTCCCCTACCCTGTCCCTCTCTGCCCTGTCCTGCCCCTCCATTTCCATACCCCATCCCTCTGTTCCCCTACCCCGTCCCTATCTGCCCTGTCCTGTCACTCGGTTCCCCTACCCCGTCCCTCTGTTCCCTACCCTGTCCCTCTCTGTCATGTCCTGCCCCTCCGTTCCCCTACCATGTCCCTCCGTTCCCCTACCCTGTCCCTCTCTGCCCTGTCCTGCCCCTCCATTTCCATACCCCATCCCTCTGTTCCCCTACCCCGTCCCTATCTGCCTTGTCCTGTCACTCGGTTCCCCTACCCCGTCCCTCTGTTCCCTACTCTGTCCCTCTCTGTCATGTCCTGCCCCTCCGTTCCCCTACCCCGTCCTCCGTTCTCCCTACCCTGTCCCTCTCTGCCCTGTCCTGCCCTCCCCTGTCCTCTCTGCGCCGCCCCCGATATCGCCCGTCCAGTGCCGGCGTCTTCATTGCGTCCGCCCCTTCTCACCCTGCCCACTGTCAGCTGCCGGTGCTAACCCGTCTCACCACGTGCCGTCCCTCCGCCCGTCTCACCACGTGCCGTCCCTCCACCCGTCTCACCACGTGCCGTCCCTCCAACCGTCTCACCACGTGCCGTCCCTCCACCCGTCTCACCACGTGCTGTCCCTCCACCCGTCTCACCACGTGCCGTCCCTCCACCGCAGGTCCTACCGCAGCGTATCCAGGAGTGGAACATGACGAGGTGTGTGGCCGAGGACCGCAACATGCGCACTCTAGAGCGCATCCGGCGCGAGCAGCTCGACGCGCAGACGCAGCTGGAGCGGCTGACGCGCGCTCACCAGGAGCTGGACCGGGTGTGCGAGCGGGGCCGGCGGGGCACGGTCGACCTGGCCGCGCTGGAGGACGACACGGAGGAGGAGGCGCACAGCATCCACTGCGTCACGTGCGGTCATGAGGTGCCGGCCAGGAACGGTGTCCGGCATATGGAGAAGTGTTTCGGGAAGTACGAGAGTCAGACCTCGTTCGGGTCGTTGTATCAGACGCGAGTGGAGGGATTCAACATGTTCTGCGACTTCTACAACCCGGCGCAGAGGACCTACTGCAAGAGGCTGCGCGTGCTGTGTCCGGAGCACTGCAAGAACCCGAAGGTATGTGCTGTTTGTGGGGTGACGGTCAATGGTTTGCGCTTTGGTTGTTGAGTCAAATTTCGCGAAGTGGATATAGCACAACAATAAAATAGAGAGAATGTTGTTATATACAACAGAAAAGATCATCCAGCTCTCCGTACATATATTTTTGAATCTCAATCACCCATATATCCCATCTACGTTCATGAGGGTCTCTACTCTGTAATCATGAATATCTCTACCCTAGTCGCTAGCGAATCATTAAGAAGCTAAACAAAATAACCTTATTAAATCCCATTAATTTAACACCTGGGTCATGTGTACATTAACAGTAATCACGTCAGCCAATGGCGCGCTTCAGTCGCCCACCCAAGCGTGTGGATAATTAATATCCGCCACTGTCATTAGAAAGAGTGCTGCAAACTGGCAGAGCTAGTGCCCCTGGCAGGGATCTCTCAGGGCCTCTGCTGTTTTGAGACTGGCTCCTGTGGTTCCGTACTCTGCCCTGTCATGACCTCCCGGTCTGCCGCGGCCGCCCGCTCTGACCGGCTGTGTGTTTCCTCTGTCCGCCGCCAGGTGGCGGATGACGAGGTGTGCGGCTGCCCTCTGGTGGCCGACGTCTTCACCAACATGGGGCAGTTCTGCCGCGCGCCGAAAAAGAAGTGCCTCAAACATTTCACCTGGGAGAAGCTACGTAGGGCCGAACTGGATATGGAACGGGTATGTGGATTATAGGCACTGTTGACTTAGCATGCCAGCAATAGAGGCCGATTGCACAGATTATGCTTCAAAATTCTCCTTCAGTAACCCGACACTATATTGGACGGCTTCGTAAACGAAACAAAAAATTATACTATCAGATGAATACCCATTCCGCTTGTCGGTTGTCTGAATGTATTTCACCATTTGATGAACTTCCCCTTAAAAACCGATTAATATTTCCTATCGTCATTTCATTCCATTTACAACTTATTACTTAAGACGTATTTGACTTTCCTGTGTACTGCTGTTTACGAGCGAACGCGCTCGCTCGTTCTTCCGTGGTATTTGGAAAAAATCTGAATTATATGAGCGGCTCGGCCCATGACGACGCTTTTGAGCTCGTTATCTCAAGACCAAGTGCCGCCTCAACGACACGTCCGATTGCAAGCGAGCTTCTTTGCTGAGTAGCCTCATCTACCTTATCCTGTTTGAGACCACTGCCAATTCAAATGGGCGACTACCACTGCGCGTGCCGCGTGCCACGTGCCTCGTAATGAGTGTTGAAAAGTGTTTTCGCGCAAACAAAAATACTGGATGGCTGGGCCGATTGTGTTCAAATTGAGTGTGTGGTTAGGGACTCCTGGGGCCGCCACTTTTGTTAGTCAGGTCACAAGTCAGGGGTAGGATGCCTCTGCACAAACGCACGTGCGCACCCTTTTTTGTATATCAGAAACTCATTGACCTCTATAGGATCCTATAGAGGTCAATGCAGAAACTACCCGAGTCCGATCGAGTTGAAATTCACCATGCATACAGTTGATGCATTTTCGTATTGATGTCCATTTTTGAAGGATTATTTTGCGTTTCGGTTTCATGAACCTCAACTAACTGCCTGGGCCTTTCAGGCAGTTTCGAAACTGTCTGAGTTTCATATTGCCTGACCCAAAGGACGTGCCCAAAGGACTGTCACGGAACTCCAAGTCTGTTGGATATATGCACCATTGAGTAATTAGCAGCGTGGTACGACGCCGTATCATTGTCTGACCCTGACGTAGGATATTTGTGATATAACATTGTATCACAAACAGACTTGATGCTTCCCTTCCTTTTTCCAAAAAGGTATTCTCTCGAATATTTTCGCTTCGCTTCGCTTCGCTTCGCTTCGCTTCGCTTCGAAATACTTCCTGACCTGGATGTCGTAGGCAATATAACCGGTCTGTAGTGGTATAATTTAAAAATGTCAACTGTTTAAACGCGTTACTTGCTTAGCGGCTAAGTTAAATGTGAATGGATTAATTAATAATTATCATAATTTTACATTGGAAACGGGCCTTTCAAGTTTCCTTCATGATGGAGCTTAGCTCACATATAATTTATGTTCATCCCTACAAACACAATCCTTCAGCTTCTGCAGCAGCAGTGCTGAATGTCACCCACCTGGCAGTACGGCCTCCTGCAGGGCGCTGCCACCGGCCTCTGCACCATGGGCGCGATGGCGTGCTCTTGATATGACCCCAGCGGCACCGGCTCCATCATGGGTACGATGGCGTGCTCTTGATATGACCCCGGTGGCACCTGCACCATGGGCACGATGACGTGCTCTTGATATGACCCCAGTGGCACCTCCACCACGATGGTCTGCGGTGCGGTCACCGGCGGCGACGGACGGAACATGCTCGCCAGCGAGCTCAGCCAGCAGCTGAGGTCGAAGCAGCTGCGAGCTCCGCGACTCGAGCCCACGCCCGGGGGCTGCGGCGGCAGCGGCGCCACCGAGCTGGTGTTGACGGCCGCACTGGCTGCCAGCTACGGAGATAGAGACAGTCAGGCGGTGATAGTGGCGCTACCGAGCTGGTGTTGACGGCCGCACTGGCTGCCAGCTGTGGAGATGAGTAGACAGTCAGTGGTGATAGTGGCGCCACCGTGAGCTGGTGTTGGACGGGCCGCATGGCTGCCAGCTGCGGGATAGAGACAGTCAGGTACGTTATTAGTGGCGCACCGAGCTGGTTGTTGACGGTGCACTGGCTGCCAGCTGTGGAGATAGAGCAGTCAGGCGGTGATAAGTGAGCGCACCGAGCTGGTGTTTGACGGCTTGATGGCTGCCAGCTGCGGAGATAGAGACAGTCATGTGCGTTATAGTGGCGCCATCCGAGCTGGTGTTGACGGCTGCACTTGGCTTGCATTCTTACGGAGGTTAGAGACAGTCAGGCGTGGTGATAGTTGGCGCACCGAGTGTTGTTGACGCTGCACGGCTGCCAGCTGCGGAGATTAGAGGACAGTCATCGTTTAGTGCTTGCAGAACAGGGCTAATGTTTTGATAGGAGGACCAACTTCAGCCGATGATTCGGACGTGTGAGACGCGCTAGACAGCGCAAGCCGTGGTGCGACGGCAAGAGCAGATCAGGCTAGCATTGCAACTTTGTGGTGGACATTAGAGTAATACTAATACATTAGAGTAATGTATTGGAAGACTAACAAGAGGAAGGTAACCCGCACAAACAGAGTATACATCTTTCAGCATGACAGAGATTTGGAAGCAATCTTACGATACGCTCAACCTTCTTCCAACTAAAAATGTTGCCTAATTATATGATGGCCGAAGCCATCGACAACATAGGGGAGAGTGGGGAGATTGAGACAATGGGCGCAAAGTGACCTTAGCAGTCGACGCGCCCTATAGCCCCAATAAACAAACAAGGAGATTGAGAGTGAGCGCAGGAGTTTGGGACATGTAAATATTGCACAAGTGGGCATTGATTGATCACATTAAATGTTCTAAAAGCAACAACTTATTTGTGAGGCAGAGCTGTAAACTATTAATGATCCTTTGTCATTGTAGTGTTACGCTGGGCGAAGTGAGCGCCGATTTTTTCAAGCATTGATCTAATCTGTATAAGTCACTTAAATCCGAACTGAAATCAAATTTTAATATGCATGTTCAAAGCATTCAAGGTCGCTTGGTTGCTAGTAATGTTTAAAAATGACTTATATTTAACATGGCAGGTATTTTGTTTGTTTTAGTTGTGGTCACTGCAGAAGAATTGAGACACCTGTCCCAAGTATTATGTGGAAATTCCAATGTTCATGCTGATATAATGGAATTTTCTGGGCAGGTCAGCCGTCTGGAAGGGAGGCGACTCCAAGATGCGAATCAATTTTAGGGAAAATCCGAAAGTTTCATAAGCCTACTCGTAGCCGTTTTGGAGATATCTAAGAAAAGCATGAGGGGTGGGCAATATTTCCCCCCTGCCACTAATAGGGTTAAGGCATGCCTTTGCGTCACAGAAAATAAGCCACGCTACCGCTGGTAATACCTTATCGATACGAACTATTAAAACAAAACATACGTCCATGACGTAATCAAATGTACGTCGTACTTACACCTAATGCAGGTAGGTACGCAATACGCAGTCGGCAGTACTACAGGCCACATTAGATGCATGACCAAAATAAAACTTGCGCCGTTTGATGAAATCGATCATTTCTCGAAAGACGCGTAGTAGTTTTACATTAGCCGTATACGGCTGCTCCTTGACTCAGCTTTTGTCTGGAAAATCCATCCGATTACGACCAGTTTAACCTTCGTTGGTATTCCAGCTCTATTCCGTCAGTATTAGGCATGAATCAACGCTGCTGTATCTGCGCTGCAGGGATGGTAACAAGTGCGCTGCACTTGCAAACTATAGGCTGATAATGGGAAACCCAGTGTCTCTTGGAATAGTTACGGCGTCAAGTTATTGTGATGAAATATAATTTAATATGATCCAGAGTAGTTGCAGGGGCATTATGTTTGAATCGCAGTAGTTCCACTCACTAATAGTGATGGGCCGTTGGTATCTGTCCGCTCACTAGTGATGGTCCGTTGGTGTCTGTCTGTT
>VOPJ01013534.1:0-16242 GCA_014673585.1 Semibalanus balanoides
ATAAGAACCGATGTCGAAAGTCTCCCTTCGTAAAGTGTCACTTTGGCCTAAGTCACACTTACTGGTAAGGGTTTCTATAAGAACCGGGCCAGCAGGACCCACGACGACGGCCTATGCCTAATGCTAGAATGTTAAAACCGCTGCAGCAACCTTCCATAGTTACCGAACCTCTCAGCAGCAGACATTAGTGACGTCAGCAGTAGACACCAGTGACGTCAGTGCCTAAGTGACGTCATTCATGACAACGCATCATGCTATCCTGAACCACCACCCCCTTGCTCTCCCCCTCCCCACACAGACAGCTTGCAGTAACTCCGACCGTCACTCTCCGTACGCTGACGAGCCCGGCCGCATCTCCGACTCTGCCCTCCAGCGTCACAGCTGACGAGGGTCGGTAATGGAACACCACGTACTGCCCAGTGCCCGGGACGCTATCCTGAAACGGTCCGAGGACCCCACTTCCCTCTCCTCCCCTCGCCCTCCCCCCGCGGCCAGTCACGGCTCATATGGTCTGCAAGGACCATTGACCTCTATAGGTACACCTAGTCATATGGCTCATATGGTCTGCGTGGACAGCTCGAAATGCGACGCTCTGGTACCGCTAGGGGTACCAGAGCGTCGTCGTAAAATAGGCTGTCGTCGTGCTGGCCCATGCTCTATGATGACAGCGGAGGCGAGCCAGGGTTGTGTGCTGCATGGGAGATGGTGGAACGAAAGGTCAGCCCTTGTGCTCTCTCACGCCACGCAGGAGGGCTAGTGCAATGAGTTGTAAAACTCGGTGTTGTGAAGGTCCGAAGGATGACGGGCCTTGACGTGTGTGGAATTCGCTTTCCAGAGCCCAATTTTTCCAAAGTGCTGTGAATGTGCAAGTACGGCATGCAGTGCTTTCAAGTAACGCATCCCAAGTACACGGCATGCGTTAGAGGCGTACTTCGGGCGTTTGCGGCCCTCAGCCGCCGTGCTTGTGACGTCAGGATGCCGCGTGAATGGATCAAACAGGGCATTAATAGTCAGCTGTTTTCCTACCTCGCGGCCGCCGATCGAGGCTGTCGCCACGGCAGAATATTGTCTGTGTTTTACAGTAGACACTGTCGATGAGTAATTATACAATAAGTTTGGAGTAAAAACCAATGAATGCTATGATTCTCGGCCATATCATATTTAGGGCTAGAATTAACCCTAGTCCTTGCGGGCGGTTAGAATTACGTTAACGTTCGGGGGCAGATTCTGCCCTCCCTCAGATATATCGAGAACCGCTCTGTCGATTTCGATGGGATGGACACCATTTGATTTGTCATTAAAAGTATTTATTTCCACCAAAAAATTATTTTTCTTCAAAGATGGGGGACCAGGGGGCATTAATACAAAATCTTGGCTGTTTGTTGAAAGGCTATTGTGGTTATATGGTTTTACCAATCTTCATGCGGCAAACGTTTTTGAGCTTGAAGTGCCAATAAACAAACGAGTCAATAAACGTAGTCAATAAACGTATCAAAAGACATGTGCTAAAATGAAAAATCATCGGCATACTCAAAGGATGTAAAATGGATGGATTTTCGGATAACAAATATGACTACACATTTTCTGACCACCTTAAAAAAAGGACTTCGCTTTGCGTCGAACGAAAACAAATAAAAGCTGCCGAACCAGCAGAAGGCATTTCACCAGTCACTTGCAGAGAGAAGATGCTACCCGTGACTTATCGCGCCCGCTGGGGTTTGTTATGAGGAAATCGGCAGGGAACGGTGGGGCCGGGAAATCCCGGCAGCCAGGGTGGCTAATTCCGGATCAAAGGCGGGGGTCAGAAGCGAGGGGGACGCCGGAAAAACCGCAGGGACCTAGCGGTATTCGGTGACGGAGGGACTGAAAATAGGTGCTCAGTGAAAGCTGTCCTGCTGTGAGACGCCCCATTGACTCGGTCCATGGCACAACGGCGCGGCAAAGGGTTAGCAGGACAAAGACATGCCATAGCCCATTAACTGGCGTCACAAGGAGTGGCTGGTTGTATTCCCCGTCCGCCTGGTCCGTGGACTGGCATGTTTCGCTGTTTAGAAGTTAAGAACCGACCAGGGGATTAACGGAAAGAGCCGACAAGCCAGCTGATATTCTGGGACGTAGCCATGCCATGTGAGTGGAAATACAAAATCGCATGGACACAAAGTCCCATATCGTCAGGAGTCGTGCAATAGCACGACTCTGTATATGGATCTAGACAGTATATGGAATGTATATGGATATAGACGGGGGCGGATGAAGGGGGAAACCGGCCATGCACCCCCAAAAACAAATGTCTGAAATCGGAGCAAAATTTACACATGTCCTGATATAAAATCAAATCTAAGCAACTTTTACTGAGGAAAGTTTGTTTTAAATCAGGTATCAATGCATAAGCAGGCAGAGTCCGATGAGTTTCCAGAATTATGCGATACTGTTTTACTTTTTCCCCCGCCCCCAGCCATCTGTGGCCCTTCCCAAACTCCGTTCTAGTTCCGCCCCTGGATGCATAACCGAGGCAACACAGAAAATCAGCAATATGGTCATTGGTAATACCATCACTGATAACACATTTATATCTCATAGCAAAATGTATGCGAGTGAAGCTTATCCCAATGCTCTTCACATGCGTTCTGATTATTAACTCCTCCTCCTCGCCGCCGCATTAAATTTGTACTTCCTACTCGCTTCCAGTCACCGATTAAAATGTTGAATCTGCAGGGCTGCGGAGTGGTAGTCGAGGTCAGAGTCGGTCGGAGTCGGCAGTTTTGACCGGAGTCGAACTCGGAGGAGGAGTCGATAAAATCTGACCGACTCCGACTCCCGACGACTTTTTGGCAATTTACGATTACTTCGGTCGGTAGAATAGCCATGGCCTAGCTAGTTTGCACCCCCTTCGAAACAAATAAGTGGAAGATAAAGTATATATTTAATTCGTCACGCGGTAAGCCATTCGTTCATCAGTCTCAGACCGTCAGACCGTCAGTAAATCCGCTTGTCAGTCCTCCAGCGATATGTCGAAGGGATGACACTCTGGCTCCATTAACATTGCTAAGTCCCAGTGCGTAACTCACAATTTCGATTTGTAAAATGCCACACAAATTTCCGCTTTCAATTTGTATCTGATATAGAAAGCAATTTCAAAGTCTGCAAATAATTAACCAATATATATATATATATATATATATATATATATATATATATATATATATATATATATATATATAATATATATATATATACATATATACAGACAGTTTTAAGCACATGAAATTGATTGGTTCAATCTGTGCTCTATCCAGGGGTTTGGTAAAAGTGCCCAACATTACTGGATAAGTGGCGCCAAAATGATGACTCCAAGGGCTTGCTCCGGGGCCAAAAAATGTTCAAAAATTGGGTCCCATTTTAATTTGTACTATTGGTCATCATTTTTGTTAAGAGTATTGCTAACAACACTACTTTTTAAATTGGCTGCCAAGATTTTTTCCTTTATCGCTTGTTGTGAACCCCGATAACAAGTGGCATCCCACAACCATGGAGCCACCAAGCTTCGACCCGAGATCTAACGCCCATTTTTTCCTCTCAGATCGAATAATTATCACCCCATAAATACGTGTCCTAAAATGTCTGCTAAGGTGGTAACTCTGAATGATGGTGTAACTCTAAGGTTGGCAGTTTCAGCTGGGGCCGCCCGGGGCGCGCCACTTCTATGGTTTAAGATAGGGGCCGCCGTCGGCCCCTAATCCTCATTTTTTAACAGCGAGGCCCATTCCTGATTTTCCAAAAAGGTATTTCCCATAATTATTGGGAAATACTTTGGCAAAACCCTCTGACAATTGCGAATATCACAGATTTGTGAATATCGCGATTCTGATGATGGGTGGTAACTAGAGGGCCACTTTTTCAGTCTTGTTGGCTACCGACCCAACCCACAAACCGCCAATTCAACTATCCACACTACCCACATGACAATATAGGCCTGCAGCTTACCCCGCAAGTACCCACAAATACAAAATTTGTCATCTTTTGACTGCCATTTAATAACTCATTTGTAATGCTAAACTGTTTAAATTGATCCAAGCTCTTGCTCACTTAACTGATGATGCCTATATTTGCTCAAGTATCCCAATCCCATCAAAATCCTGTTTTCCCCAATTGTTTTGCAAATTATGCAAATTCTGCTACCCGCCTAACTACCCACATCATCCAAATTTATCGCTTGTGTTACCGCTACTTACCAACGTGGGTAGTGACTACCCACAACTGGTGGGTAGGTTGGGTAGAAAAGGTGGCACCTCTAGTGGTAGCGTCGGGGTGCGACTAGTGTTGTGTAATTGCGCAATGCGCGGATAATTGGTCCTCCGAATTCCCGGAGATTACACGAAATAGTAGCGGTGGCGCCAGCCGGTTATAGGGCAAATGGCATAGTGTGTGCGTGCCTCAAAGCTTAGGCTCGCGCTCTTTGTTTCCCGGCAGATTTATTAAACTTAAGATGTTGTATGCACGAATTGGTGTGATATATTCAGATCGTCGTAAAAAATGTAGTTAGAGCTCAATTTTTTTGTATTTATGGGTCGCTATGTTGATCATCCGGTGATTCCGAAGGTTGCCCGTAACGTAATCGCCACGTGCACGCTCCTCTCAATGTTATCTTCGTTTGCAGTCGATTAAGTTATATTGAGATAGCAATCTGTCCAAAGAATTGGAGCGATGTATCTTATGCCCGTTGAAAAAATTGTCATCTGAACTTTGCTTGAATGCATTCGACTCCAATTGGTGATCGCAGAGGGGGAACACGGTGGCCATGACCCCCTTCCCCAATCCACCCAAAATGGGCCAAATTTGGACCCATTTTCTGAGATAATAGGAAATGTTAAAGCAACTTTCACGAAAATATATTTGGTTTTAAGTCAGTCACTGATACTAGCAAACTAAGTCCGATGAGTTTTCAGAATTGTGCGAGACTTTTTGGATTCCCCCCCCCCCCCAAAGACTGACCAGAAACCAACCGTTCTAGAATCCGCCTATGCTCGACTCAAAGGGAACGCCATCCCGGAAGTTTGGGCGGGAGGAATTCTGAAGTCATTATTTCCATGCAAACACCCATAGGCTAATGTTAAAGTCCGGAAATGTAAGGGGGACACGTCCCTCGTCCCCCTGTGGTGGCCCCTGATTCACTTATCTAATTACGATTTGCATAAACTTAGTCGAACGGAATGAGATATATCCTTATTGTACTCTGTGGGTAGGCTTTGCCAATATATCGGCAATCAGACGCAGCCATATCCTTCGCTAGGGGAAACGAGGTGGGTGGGGGGGGGGACCAGCATCCCCAGCAGAGACCCATCGGCAAAAGCCCACGGCCCCAAAATCGCGAAAATTATAACTCCAGATTTAGGCCTATGTATATTTTTGCAAGGGCTCTACCAATACATAGTTCGCAAACAGGGATGTCACCATAAATGTTTAGTATGTTAAGTCGGCCGATAAGGGGACACGGTGTCCCTTTGCCCACCCCACATTGGCTGCGCCCCTCTGATCAACGCTATATTGCAATCGTCACCAAACTGCCCGGTGGACCGCGGGTTAACCAAACTCTAAAACCAATTTTAATCGAGTTTTGATTCACCAGTGATTTTGCGTCGATACTTGTCCAATTGGGGGCCAATTTTCCCACGCCAATTTGGTTGACGCCTAAACCCGAGGCGTTTTTTACCACCCCTGCTCTATCTCACAAGTCACTGTTTAAGCTATATCCAGCAAAATGTTGCATTTATATTTGTGTCATTACGTGCGTTTAAAGAATCTGGATGATGCCGGTATTCACAAAAGGTACAATATTTTTTCCTGCTTGAATAAACAGGCTAATGTCTCGTTTAATAAATAAAATTGGATTTTTAAGACTACAATAATTTGTATTAACTTATTACGGAATAAAGGATTATGTAAAATTAAATGATTCATAAGACGTTTGTGCTTGTGGTAGACTGCTAATATTTTTTCGGCCACTCCTTTTAACGTTAATTGACCCTACTACTTTTGACAGAATAACTAACGCCTTGTTGAAATAATTTAAATAGTCATCTTAACTACCAGACTTGTTTCCAAATCTATGTGAAGGTGATGAGTTTCTTCATATTGGATAAACGATGCATTTCGCGTTAGCTTCGCGGTACGCTGCCAATTTTTTACGGGCACCTCAATTCAATCTAACATGCGTTTTGTCTCTCCACTCCCACAAGAAAGTCACGTGCTTAATACCATTCCATTACTCCTTGCCTTCCTTCGAGAGTCAGTCCTTTCCCCTCCCCTCAGTCAATCATCTCCCGTCATCCTTTCCAAATACGAAGTATCCTTGCCACCAGATGTATTCGAAGTTTACACCCTTTTAATGAAAAGACGTCTACATCCAACAGGCTCACCAACACTGTTTGTCGGCCATCCATAATTTTGCGCGATATCTGCCACCCTCTGAGCGGCCCCTACTGCCTCAGCGGCCGTTTGCCTCCACGTGGCCAAGGCGGCAGCCTTGTCAACACGTGCGCTCCGTCTTGTCTCGAAAGTTGCCAGGGCGACTATCTCGGCTTCGATGGCTGCTTGGGTTGTGACCGTCGCCGTAGCCTCCGCCTGCGCCGCGGCGTCCGCGGCTCG
Organism: Semibalanus balanoides; assembly: GCA_014673585.1. Taxonomy (NCBI): domain Eukaryota; kingdom Metazoa; phylum Arthropoda; class Thecostraca; order Balanomorpha; family Balanidae; genus Semibalanus; species Semibalanus balanoides. The sequence continues at coordinate 6,646 of VOPJ01013534.1, forward strand.
TGCCGTCTCGTGGCTGGCCCGGCTCCAAGGAGTGAGCGCCTCCTCCTCCCGTCGAGTGGGACGCGGGGTAGATTCCGCGACTGACCGGGGAAGAATCCCGCTGCGAGCTGAGACGCCGCCTGACCTTCCGGCTCCTTCCATGGCTCGAGATAGAACTGTCTATGTATTTCGTCCCCCGCCCTCCACCGATCTCGGCATCGATGCCCGCTCGCCTCCGAATGGCTGATTTGTTCCAGTCCCTTCCATCCCCCGTGGCTGGTGTCAATCCGCCCAGTCGTTGGTCATGTAATCCCTAACAGATTTTGTTCTCTGTATACGACCAATCCCATGACAGGCATGCAAACCTGTACGCCTCCGGCTGGTACTCCCCACCCTTCAGGCATGTTCCGTGCCGGGCAAAGGTGAGCTCATGCCAAAGGGTCATTCTCCCTGTCAGTTCGTAAGTTGCCGTGATGGAGCGATCACCCTCATCCAGCTCCGGCTCAGCGGGCAGCTCCTCAGAGAGGACTGTACGGTCTTCAGACTCGGAGGGGCCCGAAATCGTTCCAATGTTGGCGGATTGGGACCTACCGGAAGGGTTTGACCCGCCCCCGTTTCCCGCGCCGGGGGCAGCGGCTCCGGCCGCTCCTCCCGCCCCGCCGGCGGCCGGGTGGGACGCGGAGTTTCTGGGGTGGGACGCGGGGTTCCCGCTACTAAACGGATACACTCATCCAGACGCGCCGTTGGTCGCACATTGTCCGTGCTGCCTCGCCGCACAGGACCGAGCGGCCATTCCCAACGAGACCGTGGTAACCTCGCCGCACAGGACCGAGCGGCCATTCTCACCGAGACCGTTACCCAGTTTACATGAGCCGCTATCAAATTTACGTAAGTTTCAGGTTCGTAAATTTCCATTGATTTGCCCCGTTTACATGAGCTGTATCAGGAAAATTCCGTTCCGGGAACGAAAATTTCGCGTTCCGCGAGTGCGGCCAAATTTACGTAAGTTTGGCGTCAGTCTTGTGCGACGGCGGCAATGTGCGTGCCATTTATGGCCGCAGCTTGCTCCATATTGTCCCAACATATTCATTACATTCTAATGAATGTAAGTGAAATATGTTGGGATACGCCTTCAAATACAAATACAAAATACAGTTGCCTAACATCTTCGACTATTACACGTGTACCAACAGCTTCGGATTTTAACATGCAACCACAATGGCCGCGCAAGATTTTGTTTTAAAATGGCCGCTACTGAGATGAAGAGAAATCATGTAATTAATTATACCTATTTGATGAGCTTTCAATTCTCTTTGGGCGAAATAAATTAACTATTTTAGACCAAAATAAATTATATTGATACTAAAAACATAATCTTGCATGTTATATGCAAAAAGAGAGTAAGAATTTCCGTTTATAGTGGTGTAAATGACGACCTAAACAGAAATTTTCCGCATTGTGCGATACGGAAATTTACATACAAATCTCCTACGTTTGGCAGCGCTCTGAAACCCGTTTAACATGAGCCGAAACTGACGTTTACCGGAATTCTGACGTAAATGATCCGTAAGTTTGGTGCTCATGGTTAAACGGGGTACGTGGTAACCTCGGCCGCACAGGAGCCGGAGCGGCCATGTCCCACTGAGACCGTGGTAACCTCGCGCACAAGGACCGAGCGGCCATTCCCCAACCGAGACCGTGGTAACTCGCCGCCAGGAGCCGAGCGGCATTCTCACCGAGACCGTGGTAACCTCGCCGCACAGGACCGAGCGGCCATTCTCACCGAGACCGTGGCAAGTTTTGTTTCCTATCGTCTTAGCATGCGTGTGTCTCTTCCCCCCCCGTATATGAGCTTTACACATGTTTGTAAAACACTGTTATAAGAACATTAACCCTTATCCTATCAATTGTTTAAAATTTTAGTTGTAACATCAATCGTTGAAATTTGGAGTTTTGACATTCTTTTTGTCACGTTATGTTACGTTACGACCCTATTTCTCCCTCATGCTCCTGCCATCCCATGAGTGACCTGGTTTCAAGCTTTACTCATTAACATAAGCATACGAGTCGTTATCATATGGATTGTCTTAATGTCAGTCGCCTTGGCATCAGTCGTATAAATTTTGGAAGTCATCCCATTCGTCTGTCTTGTTACGTTATGTTACGGCCTTATTTCTCTCTCCTGCTCCTGTTTTCCCCTGAGTGACCTGGTTTCTTGTTTTACTCATAAGCATAAGCGTACGAGTCGTTACCATAGATATTGTCTTAAAGGGACTGTCCCACCTTTTCAAAAGTTCTCAAATGTGCGCCGCATGTGGTGCTAAATATTAAGTAATTGCTGCCGAACACGGTTCATGACATTTGGTTTCTCATAAAAAGTGCTTAATTTCATAACAAATACGTTTTTAATATTTGGGCTGATGACGTCATATGAAGTTTTGGGGAAATAGATTAAAACCTTCCACGCTGCTAATATGTATGACAAGTGTTGGCTTTATGTACAGCCAAATGTAAAACAATGTCCGACTTTCACAAACATTGGTAAAGAGAGATGAACGACATCGATCTAAGAACCACTAATGCTCATACACTATAGGGTTATCTTGTTGAGATGTCAAAACCAAACTCAATTTCTTTGTGATTCGACCTCGGTGGTTGTTTTAATTATACCTACCATAATTTCAATGCCAAGCACGGAAATGGCTTATCTCAACTCAAATATAATGTTAAGGTGGGACAGTCCCTTTAATGCCAGTCGTCTTGACATCAGTCGTACACATTTTGAAAGTTATCACAATTATATGTGTCGTTAGGTTGCGTTACGGCCTTAATTGTCCCCCCCTCGTTGTCTTAACTTGATTATTTACTCGCTGCTCCCCTTTGTTTTCTTTCAGACACGGCTCCAACGGTGGATAGGTTACCTGCGGCGGGCATTGTCCCACGCGGTAATCGTGGCGGTTAGAGTAGCACCATATACCACGGACCTGCCTCCGATGGAGCAGGGCCTCCTGAACACGCTATCGATGGCTGGCGTAGGTCTGATGACCGCGGGCCTCCATCTGGAGCCCCCCTCCGAGTGAACCCCAGGAACTGAGCTGGCCGGTATAGCCATGTAAAATACACGAAAAAAATGCAGCTGGGATTTGCTGTATGTCAAATAAATGCATCTGAGCTGAAAATGATTGCAATTTATGTCTTCTGTGTTCAAAGGTACACCCACCAACTTGACTCACTGCATGCACTGATCGACCTTCAGTAACAACATCAACAACAAGCCTGAAGCCATGCCGTAATAACTAGCGGTGTAAAATTTTGGTTACCGAAAAAAATGTGTGACCGATTTGGTAATCGGTCGGTCAGGCTTATCAATTTTGACCTTTTCGGTCAGCCCAATCTTGTTAAAGGGAATAGTTCACCTTTACATAGGGTTGTTTGAGTTTAGATAGCCAAGTTGTGGCGCATGCTCGAAAATGACTGTGACGCTTTCACTTTTTCCAAGAAACCCTCTTATTATTTAATATTCAGTCCTAAAAGTCGGGACCAGGGTATACCGGTAACTCCAATGCGCTGATTGGCTGATTTGGCTGAGGTGAACGGATCTGATTATTGACGCAGCAGATGAAAACGGTAAGACTTGGGGACAGTGTAAGTGCTGGACAACATACTGTTTCAGTACTCATTCTTTTTATTGCAAGAATGAAAGCTTTGTCAGGTAATGCTATGCATAGTGATTTTGATGTTAGAATCTTCTATAAAACATTTGTATCAACAACGTTCTGTAGCGTATGCGTAGCGTTCAGCGCTGTGCGACGTTCCAGGCTCGCCGTACAAATTGTTTAATCTGTCGCCCTCCCACTCACCGAACCCCACCTCGTACCAGCTGCGGCGCGTGCGCGTTTGATTGGCCGCCCGCGGCGCAGCCGCCCGCTGAGTGATATGAGTCCCCCCGACCGCGAGACCGGTACGCCAGTGACGTGTTAGAGCGTTGCATGACTTGTGACACCTAATCCAGCACGAACGCCCCAGAGCAGCGACAGTGAGGCGACAATGGCGGAGCACTACACTTCCTAGTGAAATATAATAGTGACGAATAACTTCTTAAGCAAGTACGCGTGATGGTTTTTCAAAGCGTTGAATTTTCCGGCATCTTCAACAAGCTACTTGGCAAGTACCACATGTTAACGACAGCCGATCCCTCACTTAACTGATGACGTTGCGTGCTTCTCAGCAGCTGATTTCGATTACTTTGAGGAAAAAATATGAATTATAACCAAATAATTGACATCTTTAATTTGCTTTTTTCCGCGTAAATATATGGATTTCTTTGACTTTACCTAGTAATATGATACTTAATTCTTGCTCTCGTTCATCATTTCTGAGCTTTTCTCGTTTTTTTTTTTGTTCAAGGTGAGACTATTCCCTTTAAATAAGTATACTGTTTAAAAATCGGTCAAATCTTGGTCATTTTTGGCCTCAACCAAAATCGGTCAATATTTGGAGAACCAAAATGCCTCCCGTTTGGTATTGGATCGGTTTTGGTCCGGAAATTTTGGGAAAATGACATCACTAGTAATAACACTGATTTTATAACGTCTCTGATGCGTCACAAATGGCGCTGTAAACTGCAGACAGCTGATGAAGCAAAACAGGATCGTTGTTTGCGAGATAAATAAAACGAAAATAGATAAACAGAAGCAGATAAAGATTTACTTTTAGCATCTCTTCATACTTTGGGTTAACGAGGAAACATTGTTTTTAATATTTATCATGCAACAAATCAAGTATATCTAGTTTATATACTAATTTGCAAATGTTTCCCGACTCTTAGTCTGCAAAACATTTGTGCTGTTATTTATAAATGTGCATGAATATGGAAGTGTGTACGCTGCTCCTCGCCAAGAATATGTGGCTAATGCTCATTGCCTACGTCATAAGAGAATCTGATCACACATTTTTACGAGTCCAGAGAACACGATAACCGTCGCATGCGCCAAGCTTTTATATTATGTATCATAAGCTTTTATATTATGCTATCTTTCATAGGAAAGAATGATATGAAAGCGAAAGGTAGGTTTATGGGGTTTTGTGCTGGTATGCTAATGTAATAATTTTTAGGTCAGGCTAGTGTTTTTAAAGATTGGTGATATTGAGTTAATTGATTTAAAAATAACTTTGCTGATTCTTTCCTATGAGGCCCTTAACCCTATTCCCTGCGGGCGGCCAGATTACGTTAACCTGCGGGGGGCAGATTCCGCCCCCCCTGAGATCTCGAGAACCGCTCGCGATTTCAAATGGGACGAAGAACCATTCGATTCGTCGTGAACAAATCTGCCTTTTATCCAGAAATTGCTTTTTATCTAAAATGGGGCCAGGGGGCAAAAATTACTAAAATTTGGGAGTGTTTTTTTGAAGGTCATTGTGGCCATGTGATTCGACCGATTTGCATGCAAAAACGTTTTTGAGCTTTCAATGTCATGTTCTTCAATCTGTGAAAGGGACAAGTTCAAAAACGAAAAATCATAGGCGCACTCGGGGATAAAAAATGTGGAGAAATTTTGATGAAAAATATGTGCTTTTCCTTAGTGTTTGGGACGTGGGAACGTCACATGTGGGCTTGTTGCTGTTATTTGTTAAATGTAACAAATTGCTGCATAACGGCCGGTTCAAGGTACACATGGGGGGCACCATGTGCGGAACGCCTTTATCATCTTGCTTATTTGAATTGGCCTAAAATTGGACGGAGAATATCGCCTTCCATTTAATGTACTGAGTGCGCCTCTGCCAAAATATGTATAGATTCCAAATTATGTATGATGTACAAGCTCGACGTAGTTCCGACGCTTTTTATTCCACCGCAAACTACGAAGGAAAGTATGCGCCGCACACGCCTCATTGAAACGACCTCCAAAAACATGACCCTGGAGCCGCCTCTGCGGGCCGATTTTTCAAAACTTTTCACGAACCACGCGTCATTCATATTAGGGAAAAGTCCAAAGTTTCAAGACAAGACATAACAGTTCAGAACGCGGCAAAACTACCGGGGGGCGAATCTGCCCCCGCAGGGAATAGGGTTAAGGCCATTTGTTTTGTTTTTCTTATCCTGTTCTCATTGTGACTGACTACTCCTCCAACAGGCATCAACCAGACCTGGTGCTGTTACAAATAGTTGACGTTTGGCTTCTCTTTTTGTGACCCTGACAGGTCAGGTTTGAACACTATGTCAATATTTTTTTTTGAATATTTTGCAAGAATTGTGAATATTTTTGAGGAAGCAGTCAAAGCCTTAAGCTTTGTTAGTTAGTTTTTATGCTACATTTGTTATACTGTAGTTGTCTGCAGTGTTCATAATTCATATGTTTCAACTTTCAACAACATATGATTGTTAAATAAGTAGTTTAAACCAAACTGAGTATATTCACATTAGCCCCTTTCACGATGGATTGTTTTGCCCGAAATATTTTACAACATTTTAAAATGTTTTACAATGTTTTGGTAGTAACCGCTTTCACGATGGACTAATTAGCGAAAAATGTTTTGACCTTCGCCCTACGGGACCGTAGGGCGAGGGTTAAACCATTTCTCGCAAATTAGTCCATCGTGAAGAAGGCTTCTACTAAAACATTTTAAAATGCTTTAAAACATTTCGCACAAAATAAGTCATCGTGAAAACGGCTATTGATTATGCTTCGTTTGATTTGCCATCAATATGTCTGCCATGAAAGAACTCTTTGTTCAATGTGGGAGCCATGTGACCTTTGCTGTCAGAGCGCCCTAAAACACCAATCACCATCATCATTGTTCAATGCTGAACTGTTTGTGTTGATCTTTTTGCTGCTCACTAGCTGTGGTGTTTATATTTGTTTCATCATCCCAATTCCCATCAAAATATCTGTTTTGTATCTTTTCAATTTATAACAATTATGCTCCCCACCAACTACCCGCTACTGCCAAATGATTGCTTGTGCTACCCGCTACTATCCATGCGGGTAGCAACAATCCGTATATGGCGGGCAAGCGGGTAGAAAAGTGGCACCTCTATTCCCATAAGCCATGTGGAACAGTAAGAGTCAAATTTGTGCATTGTGCTCGCACTGTATGCTAGAAGAACCCGTGTGTATTTTGTTTGCCTTCGACCAGTAAATTGTTAAACTGGTCTCACAAACATATCTTGCGAAGCGCAATTTGTTTAGCGATTTTTAATATGAACGTTAGACGCCCTCATTTCTCGTCTCAAATTGAATAGTTCATGCATTTTGGGGGAGGTATGAACTGTGAGATGTCTTGGGGGGAGTTGTTGGGTGTACAAACTTGCATCTCCAATGCCATTCGCCGGTATATTGACATCTCTAATAGCCCCCGGCTGAGGCCGCTCACTGACCCGGCTGACCACCCGTTCCCGCTGAACGAATACAGTTCATGTCCTACGCGAGACCTGGCGTGTGTCACGCGAAGCAGAGCGGGCAGAGCGAACCGAACCGATCGTAACACGCAACTTCCCGGACTTTCGGAATACCAGCAGGTGAGAAGACACTAGACAGTTCCAAACTTCCGTATTCCCTCCCCCCCCGGGGGGAAACCCAAGGGGATCAGGCCGGGGACATAAGAAACACCCAGAAATCGCCCTCGCCTCGCTGCCAGCGAGGACCGTCTGGCGCCGTCCTGTCGCTGGGGTCCCGGGACAAACATGGCTGGAGGGGGGGGGACCAGGGGGCAAGGTCACATGTTGATGGATTGGCGGGTCCCTGGTCGACATGACAGGACTGGCCCCGCACTCACAATGCGGTCTGGCGGTGTGACTAGTCGCAGCTGACACGCGGGACTATCCGGAACATGAGGGCCAGCCTGGTGGTCGCGCTGCAGTTGCTGGCGACCTGCGCAGCGCAGTACGAAGGTAAGATCGCAGCGACTCTGTCACTCTGTCATCGGCGTGACGCGACGCTGATTAATTATCCTACCAATAACGGCAGAAAACGTCCAAGCGAAATCAGTTCAGTCAGGCATTAGATCTGGTGTTCGGTGTGTGCCAGTGGCGTATTTAAGGCGGGCCATGGGGGCCATGCCCCCTGGCGTAGAAGGCGCCTTCCAGAATAGGTTGTATCCATTCGGCACGGGCAACATTTGTCTGTAAATTTCAAGATATCCAGGAACATTTTTTTAATGATAATGTAAGCGGTTTTATAAGTATTGTCTGTATAGTTATTTAAATTTTTAATTGTGAATTGTGCTAAAGCATGTGGCCTCACTGGCGGATCCAGTGGGGGCATTAGGGGCAAATTCTCCCGCAGTAATCCATGGTGGGCATTCAATACAAGCATCCCCCGCGCGTTCCCTGCACTGAACGTGAAACCAATGATCTTAGGAGAAAACTGGAAAAAAAGTTTTTTTGTAAAAATAGCCTTTTCAGCAGTCAAAATCCTGCTATCAACAGTCAAAAACAGCACAAAATTCGCATCGCTTCGCGCAATGACATAAGTTTTGTCCACCACCTGAATTTATGTGTTTCATCAGGCAAATCTGAAAAATACGCGCGCGGAGCTAAATATTTAAATACCTGCTTTAACATGGAAGTCTTAATTAAAAATGCTGCAGAGGCTTAAATACTCGCAAACAAAATCTAGAGGTACATTTTTTGTCATTTCAACCGACCCACACTCAATAATTATCGGTCACGCTCCTGCGAGTTGGTAGGAGATAAATGTTGTTTTTATTTGTTTGTGTATATGCTACGTAATATCGCGTTTTAGTATTGTTTTTTTCCGAGAAAAAAAATGTATCGATTTTTCCCCAAAAAAGTGTATTTTGTCACGATTTTTTTTAAAGTTTGAATACCAAAATCAGGTGATCGGCCCAAAATTCATGGAGAAAAAAATGAGGGTACCTTTTTGAAGAAAACAAAAGTTCCATGGAGACAATCTGGATCCGCCAGTATGTGGCCCTCCCCATGGCTGATGTATAAATACGCCACTGGTGTGTGCCTGTCCGTTTCCGTTGTAGTTATGCCATTATGTTAATGCCCCTATAACCCGGATGGAATATTCGCATAACTGAAAGGGAAATTCATTTCATGCAATGCAATGATTCTAATGCAATAGTAGTCGTTTTCACGAAGGATTTATTTGTACCCGGTAGTACCCGTTAGTACCCGGTAATATTTCGTGCGTTTTAGGTAATTGAGTCCAGGAACAAGGCTTTTCACAGAAATGTGTTATATCAATTGAAAATGTATGAATCCATGTTCAATGCAATTTGCTCTTTATGAATCCGTTCTTGCAATGCAAAATTTTCTGATAGTTTTCTTTGAATAATCAAATTAATAAACACATATTACCGGGTACTACTGGGTACTACCGCGTACTACCGCGGTAGTACCCAGTTGTACCCGGTAATATGTGTTTTTGAATTTGATTATACAAAGAAAACTAACGGGAAATTTCGCATTGTAAAAGCAGATAATTGTCATGAACTCATTAAGTTTCAATTGATACCAAGAATATCTAGGAAAAGCCGTGTTCCTAGACTCAATAACCCAAAACGCATTACATATTACTGGATACTACCGGGTACTACCAGGTGAAAATCAATCCTTCGTGAAAACGGCTAGTGAGAGGGTTCCAATTT